>SKCR01015863.1:0-21826 GCA_019454045.1 Zanthoxylum bungeanum
GGACTCATCCGAAGGAGTTTGGAGCTTCGTTTTGAGACCCGAAACTGCCAAGACAGTGAGCATGGACTGCTGCAGTGGGCTTACAAAGGCAGTGCGTTTTTGTGCATGATTCATCTTCAAATCACACTAACCGATCAATGTAAGTATTCCGCTATCTTCGTTGGTGTATTCACGCATGTTTTCATGTCTTGATTTGATCTTGGGACCTTAGAATAAACCAACAAAGTGGGCCCATATCTAGCTAGGCTAGAGGTCGATGTGAATTTTCGTGACCTTTACGGATGTGGCATCGTGTTATGGTTATGTGTTTCTTTCGAAACACAAATCAGAAACTTTTACAGTAATACTCGTCACAGTTAGACGATGATGAAAAACTTAAGCAATAAGTTTCTTAAATACTTGAAAGAGTATAGTATTCTTTCAATGAGGACTCCTCCTGAAACACGTCATCTTGACGGTGTGTCGTCGAACAGAGAAACCGAGTTTTGTTGGACATGATAAGGTTAATTATGAGTCGCTCTGAGCTACCATTTCCTTCAACGAATACACATAAACAGTGCATAACCTATTTTGAATAAGGTTCCATAAAAATCTGTTAGACATACTTCATATTAGATATGAACAGGAAAGAAACCGAGTTTTCTAATTCCTGAAGATTTGGGTATGCTAGGCATATGTTTGGATGATACCAAACTAGAACCCAAATTTGATAAGTGCCAATTGTAGGTTATTCTAGGGATACCAAAGTATAGTACTTATACAAACTCACTAGGAGAACAATGTAATTGTTGTTTGCCATGCGGTTTTCCTAAGAGGAATACCTATATGCAGTGGTAAGTGGGAGGAAAGTAAAACTCGATGAAAATCGGAGGAGTAGTAATACTATTCCAGGCACCGATTCTTCAATGGAACACAAATAGTTCATCAGGATTGAAAAACTATACCAATAATCTTCGAATACACAAGAACTGCGTAAGTCGGACGAGGAGAGAGTCAAAAAAAACAACCTGGGGTATGGGTTTCTGATCTCACATCATAAAAATGTCAATCTTATTGAGGAATACGAACTGACTACGTATGAGGAACTCCTTATTATGGCAAAGTGCCATGACATCCGAAATGGATCCCATGTATACCAACTAAGTTTGGACACTAGTAGTTGTACCGTAAGGCATTTGTGCCTACTGGTACTATATAAGTCTTCTAGGAAGACATACATGGAAGGCAATATACCAACGTACTAATCTAGGCTTGTAGCGAAAAGGTATCATTATCAACATTGTGTCGATTACGACGAAACCTTTTACTTGTTGCCATGGTAAATCCATTTGGATAATACTTGCCAATTCTGCATGTTTCATTTATGAAATGTGGCAGATAGATGCCAAAACCGCTTTCCTTAACGGAAACCTTTTGGAGGATGTTTTCAACATCCTAACGGTTTTGTCGTACCAAAACTAGCAAACAAGGTTTGCAGGTTGTTCGATCCATGTTTGGATTGAAGCAAGCATATCGTTCTTGGAATTATCGTTTTGATGTAATCATAATGGTGTATGATTTAATTCAAAACGAAATGATTCTTGTGTATATAAGGAGGTAGTGGGAGAGCACTGATAGTAAACGTCCTAATAAATAATGATGACATGTCATTTCATCGAAATGATATTCTCATAAAAAAATAATCGGTGAAAGCTTGGCTTTCGAGAAAATTCTCCGTAGAATTGTGGGAGAGAAACAACCTTATTCTAGGAATAAAGATCTACTGGGATAGATTAAGTTGTTGACACTCTCCGAGAAATCGTACATTAATAAATGTACGCAACCTGGTGTCTCATACGCTTTAAGCATATGGATTCACAATCGGGCCAATCCATGTGATAATCATTGGATTGATGTTAAGAACATCATTGAGTATCTTAGAGAACTAAAGATGTTGTCTTAAACTATGGGGATGGAGAACTTGAAGTGACTGGGATCAATGCTCCAAGTTCCTAACCGATAAAATGACTATAAGTTGCAAACGGTACTATACAGTTTGAATAACGGAACAGTGAGCTGGAAATCTTCCATGCAAGATATTATTACTCAAAACAACAAATGCGGGTTATTGCTGCAGTTGAGGCAGCAATAGAAGCCATTTGGGTCGATAATAAATCTAATTAGATTAGATATAGTTCTGTTAGCAGCTGAGCTAGGCTACAGCACAGGCTAAAGAATTAATGGTCTCATCAACGATCCAGATACATACTTTGACTATTCATCTGATTCGTTCGGATTATACATCGTGGCGATCTAAGCTACATCACAGGCTAAAGAATTAATGGTCTCATCAACGATCCAGATACATACTTCGACTATTCATCTGATTCGTTCGGATCATACATCGTGACGATGAGATGATCGAATAAATCGCATCAGACGATAATCATGCAAATTCACTGACGAAAGCATTTTCTCAGCAGTTTGAGCGAACCGTACATAGTTTGGGTGTAAGACACTCGAGTGACTGGCTATAGGCCAAGTGGGAGATTGTTGGACAGTTATGACCCATAGCGTCACTATTTGTACAGATCATGGTGTTGTTGTACAAATTACTATGTGACAAAGGAAATTGCTCTCTTATCATTTGTGATTAGATCACCAAGATGTATAAATGATAAGAGGTCCATATGATTAGTTCCTGGATTGAGATGATATGAGACAGTATCAATCCACAAAGGTTTAATCATTAAATATCCCTAGTCGTAGTATTATCGAGATTGGACATAGATAATGCGGAATAGACAAGTATTACTTTGTGCGGGTTGTGAGGGCATAACAACATTGTTCTCATATATTTGGCTATAGAATACTCATGCAAGTGTAGTAGGAGGTTGTGTTTTACCGATGGTACAGAAAATAGCTTCGCTCTGGATAAACCCCTCGGAATTCCATTGGTAGTATTACTATGTGTCTATCGAAGTCCGAATCAGAGTAGGTGTATTTGGTCTTAACCTGAGACTTGCACCGCTAATACTTGCGATAATCAATATACTTTGGTTTTAGGTCGTCCAGGGCTTTAACAGGTTCTGTGTACGCCTCTGCTGGGTATATTGAGAATCGTAGTGCATTGGGTGTGATGTCGAGATGGAAGTATCACTCCAGTAATAGTGGAGATGATGATCACGTAGGATACGAAACTCGTTCTCTTATATGCTGCAGCTATCGGGATATTTTGACTAGGTCATGTTTATCAGATTATATAGACTAGTTACCAGAGATCTGATATGTGATTCGTACGGGGTAGACACATTTCCAGCCCTAGGCCTTGCACGTGACATCCGATACTGATCGAAATATGCAATACTACGTATACTACGCCTGATATAGATCATAAATTCCTGTAAGGATATTTCTGGAGAATTGGGTAGGCATGGCGCTTTGCTAGAAGCCAACCTTGTCTTGTAAATCGGTAAGAACGTAGTATGAGGTACTTACGTGTTCGGATAGTCCGACTACCGAATTTACTGCAACATATCCGGGGATCTCATGGGTCGCTTCCGAAGATTCACCAATGACGTATGACTCGCACTTTAATTAATCTGGGATTTATTCGATGAGAGAGAAAATTAATATGGGATTAATTACGGAGATATTTTTTATCTGGGATAAAATATTATAAAAGGGAGAGAACGATTAATTGGAATTAATCGATAAAGTATATATTCGATATATTATACGAAATTGAATTTTGACTCGGAATTGAAATTAGATTTTAATTCGGGCGAACGAGTTAATTTAGAATTATTCGTTAGCGATGTGAATAGTGATTTCGCTAGGCATAATCATTTTATTACGTCGCAACGGAAAATTCATTAATTTGGAATTAGCGAACTCGAGCCCCAGAGTGTTTGCGAGCGCATTCGTATTTCAAATTCGAGTGCGGCACGCAAGTTACATCAAGCCTCAAATCGCTAGTCACATCAAGCATCAAATCATTAGTCACTTTGAGTGATGTGACAACTTGTAACTTTATTGATTGATTGATATGAATAGTGGATGGGAGTTGTTGGAAAGCTTTTGAAAGCTTGAAAGACATTTACATTTTTTAATTGGTATTTGACTTTTCTCTTTTTGTGTATTAGATATACAAAACACAAATAACACTCTATCCAACTCTCTCTCTCTTTACACGGTTTGGAGCCAAAATGCTCCTCTTCTTCTCTCTCGGCCAACAGGCCATCTTTCTTCTGTTTTCTAGTTGGACCGAGAACCATAGAGAAGCTATGGGATTTTGTGGCAAAATTCCTAAGTGCTAGCACACATAGGAGCCATCCTAAGGTGATAGGGAAACCCACTTGTGAGCTTGGAATCACCATCAACCAAACCTTGGAGCTTGGAGGAGGACCAAAGCCAAAAATGGAAGATCAAAAACTGCTCACTGTCGAGCCATCAAATGAGGGCAGAAAACTTTTTGTTGTCCACCGCATCGCCTCAACCGATCGATATAAGTATTTCATAACTTTTTCGATGTATTCACTTTGTATTTTCATTGCTTGATATGATCTTGGGATGCTTAGACAATTCCAACAGTTCCTTCAAAAAATGAATTCCATGCCGATAAGGTAGATTGCCTTTCTTGGAATTCTGCATCCCAAATCGCACAAGGATCTTGTCGATATAGGATGTCTGACATAGCTAACAGTCGTTTCTTGCGATCCCGAAGTATCTGGATCCCAAACATAAAAACTGGCCTCTCCCAAATCTTTCATTTGGAATTGGTCAGCTAGCCAGTTTTTCACGTCTGATAATATCCTTACATCATTCCCAATGACCCCCTCCTCCTCTTGTAGATCCACTTGCAACCTATGGGTTTCACCCCATCAGGTTGGTCTACAATTCTCCTAGACCGCGTGCGAGTACATGGACTCCATCTCTAGGTTCATGGCTTTGAGTCATTCCTCTTTGTCAGAATCATCCATTGCACTACATAGGTCAATGGATCATCTATGCCATCGCTGGAGGCGAAAACCTATGCCTCTCCAACCCCTAGGTAGCGATCCGGTTGTCGTACAACCCTTCCACTGTGTCTAGGTGGTAGATCATTCTGACTGGGTAGCATCTGACTATCAGATGTTGAAGGTGCTATGTATTGTCACTTTCGTTGACGATGGCGTGTTGGTCGAACCAGTAAGTAACTCCTCGAATAATATTTTACTACGAGGCTTGAACTTCCTCATATAGTCCTCTTCTAGAAACATAGCATTTATCGATACAAATACTTTGTTATCATCATGACTGTAGAAGAATCCACCCCTAGTCTCCTTAGGGAAGCCTACAAATAGGCACACATGAGAACGTGGCTCCAACTTTGTAGTCTTATTCTTCAGCACATGTGCTGGACACCCCCCATATGCGGAAATGTCGTAAACTAGTTTTACGACCATTCCACAACTCTAAAGGAGTCTTAGGAACAGACTTAGATGGAACTACATTAAGGATATGCATTGCGGTTTGCAGTGCATATCCCCATAATGAACTAGGTAGTGAGCTATAACTAAACATAGATCTCATCATGTCTTAGGGTTCGATTTCTCCTTTATGCAACACCATTTTGTAGTGGTGTTCCAGGTGCTGTGAGCTGGGATACTATCCATGCTCAACTAAGAATTCCTCGAAATCTCTGTCGAGGTATTCCCCTCCACGATCTGATCGTAGAGTTTTGATTGTCTTACCAAATTGGTTCTCAACCTCAGCACGATACTGCTTGAACTTTTCAAAGGTATCTGATTTGTGATGCATTAGGTAGACATACCAATATCTTGAATAATCATCAATGAATATGACGAAGTATTCATAATCACCTCAGGCTTTTACATTCATCAGTCCGCAAACATCCGAATGTATTAGCTCTATTGGTTGACTGACTCTTATACCTTTTCCAGTAAAAGGTCTCTTGGTCATTTTTCCTTCTAAACAGGATTCACAAACTGGTAAAGTCTCGATCTTTAACTGGTTTAAGGCTCCGTTCTTTATCAATCTATTTATCCGGTCAAGGTTGATGTGACCAAGTCTAAGATGCCATAGATATGTGTCATCGTGAGAAATCTTTGGCCGTTTTGTTTTAGGTTTTCCAACCTTAAACTTTTAGTGTTGAGCAGTGACCTATGTGTTAACGGTCATAACACATACAAGTTATTTTCTGAGTTTCCTGTGCATATAGTTAATCCATTTCTACCAATAATAACCAAATTTCTATTAAAAGAAACTGATAACTATCATCCAATAGTCTAGAAACAGAAATCAAATTCCTGCGAAAACCATGAATGAATAACAATTGTTCAAATTTAAATAACTATTATTAATAAAATTTAAACTGGAACTGTTGGATAATATGACCCATAGCGTCACTATTTGTACAGATCACGGTGTTGTTGTACAAATTAACTATGTGACAAGGAAATTGCACTCTCATAATTTGTGATTAGATCACCATAGATGTATAAATGAAGAGAGGTCCATATGATTAGTTCCTGGATTGAGATGATATGAGACAGTATCAGTCCACGAAGGATTAATCATTAAATATCCCTAGCCGGAGTATTATCGAGACAGGACATCGATAATGCGGAATAGGCTAGTATTGCACTTGTGCGCGTTGTGAGGGCACAACGGCATAGTTCTCATATATTTAAGTATTGGATACTTATGCAAGTGCGATAGGAGGTTGTGTTTCACCGATGGTACGGGAAACAGCTTCACTCTGGATGACCCCTCGGAATCCCATTGGTATTATGACTATGTGTCTATGGAGGCCGAAATCAAGGTAGGTGTGTATAGTCTTAACCTGAGACTTGCATCGCTAATACTTGCGATAATCGGTAGACTTTAGTCTTGGTGGTACAAGGGCTTTAACCGGTTCTGCGTACACCGCTTCTGGGTTTTTATCAGAGAGTCGTAGTGTATGGGTGTGATGTCGAGACGGAATATCACTTCAGTCATAGTGGAGATGATGTCACGCAGGATACGGTATTAGTGCTCTTAAGTGCTGGCCGGCCATCGGGATATTATGACAAGGTCATGTATATCCGATTATAGAGACTAGTTACCAGACATCCGACATTGCTTCGACGGGGCAGAACACTTATCCAGCCCCAGCCCTAGCTCGTAACTATCCGATACTGGGCCGATATACACAATACTACGGTATACTACGCTTGATACAGATCTATATATTCCTGTAAGAATATTTCTGGAGAATTGGGTAGACATGGCGCTTTGCTAGAAGCCAACCTTGTCTTGTAAATCGGTATAAACGTAGTACGCGATACTTACGTGTTCGGATAATCCGACGACCGTATTTAATGCCAACATATCCGGAGATCTCATGGGTCACTTCCTGAAGATTCACCGATGATGTATAACTCGCACTTTAATTAATCTAGGATTAATTAGAAGAAGAGAGAAAATTAATCTGGGATTAATTGCGGAGATATTTTATATGGGATAAAATATTAATAAAAGAGAGAGAACGATTAATTTGGAATTAATCGATAAAATATATATTCGATATATTAAGAAATTGGATTTCGAAGCGGAATTAAAATTAGATTTTAATTCGGGCGAACGAATTAATTAAGAATTAATTCGTTAGCGACGTAAATAGTGATTTCGCTAGGCGTAATCATTTAATTACGACGCGACGGAAAATTCGTTAATTTAGAATTAGCGAACCCGAGCCCGAAAGTGATTACGAGCGCATTCGCATTTCGAATTCGAGCGCGGTACGCAAGTCACATCAGCGTCAAATCGCTGGTCGCATCAATTATCAATCACTTGTCACTTTGAGTGATGTGACATGACATGTTGTTACTTTGATAAAGTGACTTGATGTGAATAGTAAAAGTGATGGGTAAAAGGTGAAAAGCATTGATTGTTTTTGCCTTTTGACTTTTTGGAATATGAAAAGGTTTAGTATATATATTTTATTTATTTTTGGAAAATAAATGAATAATATATATTACATTTTTTCTTTTTCCTCCTACTATGAAATTCGGTATTCTCTCTCTCTTCATGCACAGTACACGGTTTTAGGCTTTTGGAGCCAAAAACCCTTCATCTTTCTCTCTTCTCCCTCTCACGGCTTCTAGCCGATTTCTTCACAAAAAGTTTCTGGTTTGACCGAAATTTTGAGAAGCAAATGAAGAAGAGTAGTGCTAGCACACACATGGGTTATATTATGGTGATAGGGAACGAAATTGTGAGCATGGAAAGCTTGAAGCTTGGAGCTTCAATGGTGACATCCATGGCCGAATGAACAAGGAGGAAGACACCCCAAACCGTGCAGTCCACTGTCACAGAAGCCATTGCCGAGCTTTGAAGGGAGGCAGAAAACGCATCTTGTTCTTCCTAGCATCAACCCATCAATGTGAGTATGAATTCCGCCTTACTCCTTGGTTGTATTCTATTCATTTTTATGCATGATTTATGATCTTGGGACTTGATTGAAATTCCACAATGGTATCTTGAGCTATTGGTTGCATAAAACGAATTAGGGTTCTTGAGCTAAATTTGGGGCTTTTTGATTTAAGCATGATTTTGACAAATTGTTTGTTTAAGAATGCTTGTATATGATTAAATTAGAGTTATATGTAATCAATTTGAAGAAAAATGATTGGATTGATTTTCCCCAATTTGCTTATTGTTGGCCAAAACTTTAATTTGGGGTAACTCAATTTGAGCATCAAATGATTAAATTGTTTAGTATAGTATGCTTGAATGAGGTTGAATTGATGTTGTGCATAATCAATTTTATGAAATTTGGTTGGATCCATTTTTCCCCAAATTTTGGGCATGACCCATGGGTAAACTTGATTTTGAGCATGTTTTAATGAAATGGATGATTTAGAATGCTTAAATGTTGTTTAATTGATGATGATTAGATCAATTTGATGAAAAGTGTTTGGAACAATTTTTCCCCAATTTGCTTGTGATGGCCGAATTGGACAAGTGCCCTAATGTCTTGGATTTTGATTTTTTGTTCATTGGATGACTTAGAAATCATTTGGGGATGTTGAATTTATGTTTGATTGGGTTCAATTGGATTGAATTTGATTTGGGCATTTTTTCCCTTATGGCCGAGACTTTAGCATGTATAAATTGGGTTTGATTTTGATTTAATTATGTTGGACATGATTAATTGATGTTAAGCATGATTAATTGGACAAATTTGATGTTTTGGGAAACTTTGATTTGGGCAATTAATAAGCTATACACTTTAGGTAATTAAATTTGAAAATTTAGAATTTTTGAAATTAAATTATTGGGCTTAAAATTGGATTTGGGCTTTTAAGGTTGTTATTGGGTTTTATTGGACTTTGTTGTACAAAGTTGGTTTAGGCCAAATTGGTTGGATCCAATTAGGCCCAAAACCGCTTCCAAAAGCCCAAATGCGACTAATGAACCTTACATTAACGTTAATTGGGCCTAATGGGCCTAAATTAATTTATGGGCTTATGGGGTAACTCCCGGATTGGACTTTGTTGCGGGTTTGACCCGAGTTGACCAAAGTCCACGCCTTGAAGAAATTAATTAAAAGCCCATTGGACTTTAATTAAATTAATATTGGATATTAATCGGGCTTTGAGACCCGTAACGATTAAATTTGGAATTTAAGTCGTAAAGGTTTATTTTATAAAGTGTAATATTTAATTTGGAATTAAATAATGAATTAGAATTAAATGCATATTAAATTGGATTTAATTATGTATTTAATTTAATTCGTAGAAATCGTACTTTGAGTACGTGTTCGCAATACGAGTTTGACTCGAACAAAATCAAATCTTTGTTTGAACATTGGATGATCACTAATTATCAAGATTAATTAATTTGATTGATTGATTGATAACATGCTTGTATGAATACATGGTTGTGATGTTGGATAATGTATATCGGATGGATATTAGCTGGGTGGGGCGATTTTGGAAATTGTAAATAAATTTGATTTATTAATTGGACCTGCGAGTCCAGCCTTATCTCCTATTCTTTGTATTCTCTTCTCACCTATTCCCCAATGTAAATGAGGTTTCTTTAGAAGTGTAGTGTAACGGGTAGAAGAAATATTTGTGCTAGCGGGAGAGAGAAAGTGAGAGATTTGATCTAGGATCAATGTAAGTATCCATCCGCATATCATTATTATTTTACATATGCGCTTTATTATGTGTTTAGAATGCATGTTTAAGGGTGTATGATGATGAGACCTTAACAAAGATAATAAATTGGTACCAATTTGCACGCGAAAAGCCCTCATCAAATATCATGCAGCGTCTTTTCCTTCCATTGAGTGATTCTTACTCAAGATCCGAGATTGGCAGGGGTTGTTGGCCAAAGTCAAGCCCTTGTCCGTCAAAGATGTTTTTAATCACGAGGCTTTGTTCCATATCGGTGTCGTGTCCAAGTTGTGGTTTGGTGGCCAAAGTCAAGACCACTTCTTATCCATTGACATTGATTAGGAAGCTTCCATGTCAATGGGTCCGCGCTTGACTGGGATCACTAGGTTTGTTGTGCCAAAGCCAAGGCCTAGTTGATTCAGAGGAAAGAGGTTAGGGTATACATTCGATGTATAGGCATATATAAGATATATGTTTGGACTTGGATGCCACCTACTGGATCTAGGAGTTGGATGAGATCCAATTGATCTTCGAGATCTACCTAGTTAATTATCATACAATTTGTTGGCCAAGTCAAGATTGTGTGATATTTAACGGGATCCTAGCCCACTAGGAAACACGGTTTCCCGAGTACTCGACAGAGGGTAGAGGCTCGACGAAAAATAGTGGGAGGCAAGAATTGAATTTGCAATACTACGTTCAATTACTCGCCATACGCGCTCATTTAAATTATTTCGTCATTAGATTAAATGTTAGTTGGACTAATATTTAAATTGTTGTTTTAATAAACAGTTTGGACTGTATTATACTTGATTATATATATTGGATTATATTAATCAATATATTTGAATTATTAATTTCAGTTTACAGTTGATTTTATAATTGGATTATAGTAATCAATGTAATTGAGGTTAATTAATTTGGATTATATTTGATTATATAGTTGGACTATTATAATCATTATAATATATATAGTACCACTAATCGTTGATTAAATAGTTGGACGATTGTAATCAATATAAAATTGAAAAGTTGGATATTTAAAATATAATCTGGATTAAAATATTTTAAATAATTTAATTTTCAAATTGGGAATAATAGTAGGTTACTTTTTTTTGATAAAATAACTTATTATACCTTAAGCCCAAAATTAAGCAAAATAAGTAGAGCATAAAATCTTTGGAAGATTTATGTGATGATGACTTTAATGCTTAATTTAATATACTTGTCATAAATCTAATTTTAGATTTAAGAAGTATTAAAATTGCAATTTATAATCTTGGAGAATTAATTGACTATTCTAGAGGAGATAAAGTCAAAGTTTGCAATTGGGCATGTAGCACGAGGTGCACATCGTTTCGATATTCTAAAAACCCAAGGCTTGGCCTAAGGTTCCTGAAATATTGAAAGGATAATTGACATATCCCAAAGTGACTACCATTTGGATATGGCAGACACGAAGGAATTAAAGAAAGGGCAAGGCTCTTACTTTGAAATGTTTGTCTTAGTTATGTTCACAGCTAGTATTGAAATTAGATTTTAAATACTTAGTGTGGTACATAAAAATATATGTATTGATGTTCAGAATCTGCTTTGAGCAGGATACTGACTTCAAGCTGAGATTGCTCTGCGAATCGGAAACGGGACGAAAGTCGCTGTTTTCGACCGTAGATACCTAAGTTTAGGAACTACCCTTCGGGTGTGTACTTAAATTAGGAACTGTTATAATGTAACTAGTTTGACTAGAGACATTATCTCTATATCAGTGCTTAATCCATTGTGGATAAAACTTTATATTCTAGAACACTAAGTGTTTTATTATATAAAGATGATACTGAGATAAATACATAGATGTAAATAACAGAATTTATATTTTGAATATAAATAAAATCTCAAACATATAAAATGACAAATAAATAGCTCAAATTGATTTGATCAATAGAGACTTATTTGTGGCATTGTTGTCTGGGACACAATTATACAAGACTCGTATATCCACACTTTTGAAGAGTGGGTACTAGGACTGATTTGACTATTCAAATAGGTCTGCGAATCTAGTTTATTAGGTAAAGTACCTAAAATACTATTTACTTGGTAATAGTAAAATGCCACCGATCTGTTAGCCCTATTCATGGTGAAGTAAGTGGGCCCATATCTAGCTAGGCTAGATGTGAACATGAATATTTCGTGACCTTAACGGATGTGGCATCACGTTATGGTTATGTGTTTCTTTTGAAGAACACAAATCGAAACTTTAGAGTTTCGACACGAAATAGAAAAACAGATCGGCTATAGTATTATTCCGCCACGGTAAGACCGTAATGGAAAATACTTAAGCATAAGTTTTCATACGTACATGAAAGAGTAATATATTCTTTCAAATGAGGACTCCTCCCGAGACACGTCAGTTAGACGGTGTGTCCGAACATAAAACGAATTTTGTTGGACATGATAAGGTTTATCATGAGTCGCTCTGAGCTACTGTTTCCTTCAATAGGATATGTATTTCAGTGCAAAACTTATTTAGAATAAGGTTCCATATAAATCTGTTTGACAGATGTCATATAGGATATGAACAGGAAAGAAACGGGGTTTCTCATTTCTAGTATTTGGGTATGCCAGGCATAACGTTTGGATGATACCAAACTAAGGACCCAAATTGGATAAGTGCCAATACAGGTTATCCTAAGGGAAACCTTAAGTATAGTACTTGTAAATCTCACATGAGAACAATGTGATTGTTGCTCACCATGCGGTTTTTTCCTGAGAGGAATACCGATATGCAGTGGTCAGTGGGAGGATAGTGATACTCGATGAAAATCGGAGTAATACTGTTCAAGGCACGAAGTCCTTAATGGAACACAAATAGTTCATCTATGATGAATCTATACCATTAATCTTCAAATACACAAGACACTCGTAGATCGGATAGAGTCAGAAAACGACCTAGGGTATGGGTTTCTCTGATCTAACCTCATAAAGATGTCAATCTTATGAAGGTATATCCACCGACTACATTTTGAGGAGTGATACGAGGTATCGACTCCCTATTATGGCAAAGTGCCATGAGTCCGAAATGGATTCCATGTATAACAACTATTTTGGATACTAGTTGTTGTACCACAAGGCATTGTGCCTATTGGTACATTAAACGTCTTCAAGGAAGACATACATGGAAGGCAACATACCAACGTACAAAGCTGGGCTTTTGACGGAAAGGTATCGTTATCAACATTGTGTTAATACGATTCAACCTTTACCTGTTGCCATGGTAAATCCATTTTGAAGATGCTTGTTGATAACTGCATATTTCATTTATGAAATGTGTCAGTTGCAGATCAAAATCGCTTTCCTGAAAAGGAAACCTTTGGGAGGATGCTTACAACATCCTGACGATTTTGTATAACCGACAAACAAGGTTTGCTGGTTATTCGATCCATGTTTGGATTGAAGCAAGCATAGGTTCTAGGAATTATCGTTTTGATGTAATCATAATGGAGTATGATTTAATTCAAAACGAAATGATTCTTGTGTATATAAGGAGGTTAGTGGGAGAGCACTGATAGTTAAATTTCCATAAAACAATCGGTGAAAGCTTGGCTTTCATAAGAAATTCTCTGTGCAATTCTGGGGAGTAACAACCTTTATTCAAGGAATAAAGATCTACTGGGATAGATTTGGAGTTGTTAACACTCTCTGGGAAATTGTACATTTAAAATGTACTTGATTGGTGTCTCATACGCTTTGAGCATATGGAATCACAATCAGGACAATCCAAGTGATAGTCATTGGATTGAAGTTAGGACATCTATTAGTATCTTAGAGAACTAAAGATGCTGTCTTAAATTTTGGAGTAGGAGAACTTGAAGTGACTAGGATCACTGCTGCAAGTTTCCAAACCGGTAAATACTGCGGTACTATAAAGTTTGAATAACGGGACAGTAAGCTGGAAATATTCCGAGCAAGATAACTGTTACCGAATTAACAACAAATGCGGATTATTGCTGCAGCTGAGGCAGCAATAGAAGCCATTTGGATCGATAATAAATCTAATTAGATTAGATATAGTTCTTTTAGCAGCTGAGCTAGGCGTCAGCACAGGCTAAGAATTAAAGGTCTCATCGACGATCCAGATATATACTTCTATATTCATCTGATTCGTTCGGATCATACATCGTGGCGATGTGATGATCGTATAAATCGCGTCAAAAGATAATTACGCAAATCCGCTGACGAAAATCTTTTCTCAGTAATTTGAGCGAACCGTACATAGTTCGGGTGTTAGACACTCGAGTGACTGCTATGTGCCAAGTGGGAGATTGTTGGATAATATGACCCATAGCGTCACTATTTGTACAGATCACACGGTGTTGTTGTACAAATTAACTATGTGACAAGGAAATTGCACTCTCATCATTGTGATTAGATCACCATAGATGTATAAATGAAGAGAGGTCCATATGATTAGTTCCTGGATTGAGATGATATGAGACAGTATCAGTCCACGAAGGATTAATCATTAATATCCCTAGCCGGAGTATTATCGAGACAGGACATCGATAATGTGGAATAGGGCTAGTATTGCACTTGCGCGTTGTGAGGGCACAACGGCATAGTTCTCATATATTTAAGTATTGGATACTTATGCAAGTGCGATAGGAGGTTGTGTTTCACCGATGGTACGGGAAACAGCTTCGCTCTGGATAGACCCCTCGAATCCCATTGGTATTATGACTATGTGTCTATGGGAGGCCGAAATCAAGGTAGGTGTGTATAGTCTTAACCTGAGACTTGCATCGCTAATACTTGCGATAATCAGTAGACTTTATTCTTGTGGTACAGGGCTTTAACCGGTTCTGCGTACACCGCTTCTGGGTTTATCAGAGAGTCGTAGTGTATGGGTGTGATGTCGAGACGGAAGTATCACTTCAGTCATATGGAGATGATGTCACGCAGGATACGGTATTAGTGCTCTTAAGTGCTGGCCGGCCATCGGGATATTATGACAAGGTCATGTATATCCGATTATAGAGACTAGTTACCAGACATCCGACATGTGCTTGGGATGGGGCAGACACTTATCCAGCCCCAGCCCTAGCACGTGACTATCCGATACTTGGGCCGATATACACAATACTACGGTAATACTACGCTTGATACAGATCTATATATTCCTGTAAGAATATTTCTGGAGAATTGGTAGACATGGCGCTTTGCTAGAAGCCAACCTTGTCTTGTAAATCGGTATAAACGTAGTAAAACGCGTACTTACGTGTTCGGATAATCCGACGACCGTATTTACTGCCAACATATCCGGAGATCTCATGGGTCGCTTCCTGAAGATTCACCGATGATGTATAACTCGCACTTTAATTAATCTAGGATTAATTAGAAGAGAGAGAAAATTAATCTGGGATTAATTGCGGAGATTTTTATATGGGATAAAATATTAATTAAAGAGAGAGAACGATTAATTTGGAATTAATCGATAAAATAATATATTCGATATATTAAAGAAATTTGGATTTCGAAGCGGAATTAAAATTAGATTTTAATTCGGCGAACGAATTAATTAAATTAATTCGTTAGCGACGTAAATAGTGATTCGCTAGGCGTAATCATTTAATTACGACGCGACGGAAAATTCTTAATTTAGAATTAGCGAACCCGAGCCCGAGAGTGATTGCGAGCGCATTCGCATTTCGAATTCGAGCGCGGTACGCAAGTCACATCAGCGTCAAATCGCTGTCGCATCAATTATCAAATCACTTGTCACTTTGAGTGATGTGACATGACATGTTGTTTACTTTGATAAAGTGACTTGATGTGAATAGTAAAAGTGATGGGTAAAAGGTGAAAAGCATTTATTTTTTTTGCCTTTTGAACTTTGGAATATGAAAGGTTTGGTATATATATTTTATTTATTTTGGAAAATAAATGATAAATATATAGTATTTTTCTTTTTCCTCACTATGAAATTCAGTATTCCTCTCTCTTGATGCACAATACACGGTTTTAGGCTTTTGGAGCCAAAAACCCTTCATCTTCTCTTTCTCTCTCCCTCTCACGGCTTCTAGCTTTTCTTCACAAAAAGTTTATGGTTTGACCGAATTTTGAGAAGCAATGAGAAGAGTAGTGCTAGCACACACATGGGTTATATTATGGTGATAGGGAAACGAATTTGTGAGCATTGGAAAGCTTGAAGCTTGGAGCTTCAATGGTGACATCCATGGCCGAAATGAACAAGGAGGAAGACACCCCAAACCTGCAGTCCACTGTCACAAAGCCATTGCCAGAGCTATGAAGGAGGCGAAAACGCATATTGTTCTTCCTAGCATCAAACCCATCAATGTGAGTATGAATTCCGCCTTACTCCTTGGTTGTATTCTATTCGTTTTATGCATGATTTATGATCTTGGGACTTGATTAAAATTCCAACAGAAACTCCCACTGCTCTTGCTAAACGACGCATCCCCTGGCCCGACCCTCATGATGTAATCAACCTTCAGCAAGGTCCCTCCATGAATCAAGTAGCTGCAAAGAAGAAAGAACATGTTAGTGGCTCCGAATCAACAATCCAAGTGGATTTATCATCCTCCAATATATAGATTAATAACGATAAATCTATTTACCTGTTTCCTTTTTCTCCTTCAGCTCAGCAAGGTATTTAGGACAGCTCATTTTCCAATTCCATTCTTGTCGCAGTGGAACATTTTCCTTTGGGCTTGGCATCTTTGGAGCCTTTCTTGTTCTTCTTTTTCATGGGCTTTCTCTTAGCCTTTCCAGTGCTTTTATTCTTCTTCTTTGCAGATTTAGAAGACTAGGCAACATTTGCCTCTGCACTGGACTTACGAGGATCCACAAGCATGAACTCGTAATGGGTGAGCTCATTAAGCAGTTGGGTCAAAGTAAAAGACAACTTGTTCATAACATAGTTTCTTTTAACCTGCAGGAACTCTTCGGAAGAGTTTCCATAATCATGGTCAACTGGCTACGCTCGCCAATACGAGCTCCATGGGTTTCAGCAGTGTTGAGATAAGTCATCATCCTTAAGATGTGCTCTCGGACTGATGTCTCATCCTTCATCCTAGCAGTCATTGCTGAGAACATGGCCTCATGGCGTTGACGCTCAGAAGGCTGCCCAAACATGCCCTGCAATGACTCCATCATCTGAGATGCTAGAGCCATAGGTTCATGCTTTGCAGCAAGAACCTCAGACATTCTTGCTAGCAAGTAGCATCGGGCTTTCTGGCCGGCTCGGGAGGACGTTCCTCCGTCAGGACAAACTTTAGGTCTTCACAGACCATGATAGCGTTCATGTTACTTTTCCACTTAACATAGTTTTTCCCGGTTAATTTGTCGTTTGAGAGTATGGAAAAATTGGAGAAACCTTGGCTGAAAAATAAAATAAACATGCATTTAACATTCATTCATCGCATATTAAAATCATCAAATAATTTTGGCATAAAATTAAACATGATGCATGAACCATGAGTAATGAATTACAAACCTAAGAGAATTACTATGCCACGGAAATCTGTCATCCCACAAGTAAGTGTCGCCGTAGGGTAGGTCAAGTACTCGCATGATAGATCGAGACAATCTCAGTCAATTTAATATATGCGGGAATAACTGTTATTCCTATATTAAACAACTACTGTTTTATTTGATCAAGGAATTTTGATTAACAGTTAATTACTCATTTGTGAGTGTAGCCCGCCCTTTCGGGATTCTTTGACTTAACGAGTGAAGTGCTGCCGTAGGGTAGGTCAGTTCACAAGATACATCTAGAATCCCTATCCTCTCGGAACCCAAACCTGATATTGACCCAAAATGGACACCATCCGTAGGGGGACGAAAACAAAGCCGTCTCGAGGCGCCTTTTGAATCTCACATTTTTGGACTAACAACGGAGATCGCGGGATATACTGTCGTATATCCCTCTCCCACTCACTATTTTAAAAATTAAGGTTTCTATCTAAAATATCTAATATTTTATTTTAACTAGTGTGGATAAACTTATGGCGACTAAATCATAATTATTATTTACTCTAGTTTTTCATAAGTGAGCTAATCAATTTTAACAATTAAAATTGTGTCACTAAAAATTCATTAGTCTCTACTAATAGATTTACTCTATTAAACTAATTTAATTAGAGTGGTATAAGTGAGCTATAATATTTTAACTCTTAAAATACTAGGCACTTAAGGGTGTAAAATCATGGAATTCTAAATGGTCAAAAATTCTAATTTAAACATTTTAATAAATCTTAGTGCGTCATAAAATCCAATGGTACGTGGAATTGTATCCCGAGTACCGACCATATTACCGTCCATTCGGAATCGGCTATGGAATTTATGTCCGGGTTTCCATCATATATACCAATGGAATTTATTATGCACTAATTAAGCCCAATATTAGAATTCAATTTTAAACCATAAATCCAATTAATCTAATTAATTGATTTTCATGCATATCATTTTCTAACTTAACATTTTAAATTACATAAAATCATAATTTTATGTCTATAATGATAATGCATGAGTGGGCACCCTAAGCTATATGACATGTTATTCAAACAATTCGAAATAAACATACATAAAACAAAAAAAAATTTATTTTGCATTGACCAGGCTCTTATTTTTCCTATACTAATCTAATTAGTACAACAGATTCACCAAGGCATTCCTTGGTCTTCAAATCCCGCTCCAAAGTGGTGTTGGCTCCCATTGCGACTTCGGTGCTCCAAATTATAAAAAATTGAAACTTTACATTGAAAATTAAAATTACAACAAATGTAAACAATGGCCTTATGGCCTTACATCCCAAAAACAAAACCAACTACAAAAATAAAAGCCGGAAAAATTTACGACCAATGCAAAAGCCATTCATCACAAGAAATAACAAAACCATTCATCATATGAATATCACAATGTGCCCACTCATCTAAACATGCATATCATATTTATAACTCATATAAATATATTAAAAACATAAACTTTAAATGAAAAAGTGAAGGGTTAAGAACCCTTTTTCAACCTCGCTCTTGATGCCAATTGTAGGAAACGCTTTCCTCGCGCAGCAGAAGATTAGGCACACGGATCGACTTTGAAATTTTTTTCTGTCTTCTCTACCTTAAAGCCGAATGGAACCAGCACTTATACTGAATTTTTGCTTCTGTTTCGGACAAGATCTCAGCCCCGAAATGCGCGTCAAATAGTCGCCGTAAAGCCCCCGAACTGCAGTGAATTATTGGACTGTTTTACACACGTTACACACGCGAACTGCACCCAAACCAACCCCTGATTTGCATGACCTGCTGTAGCCTTTTAGGTCTGCTTTTTCCACTCAAAAACAAATCTAACTCAGCCCCAAAAGATCCCCAAGGTGTTTCCCAAAACCCGAATGAAAACAAAACAAATTGAGTCCCGAATCAACCAAGTGATTCACGACAATGGGCAGTAAAATTATCCCAATGCCGTGAGATGGAGATGAAAAGAATAATATGTTTTGTTCAACGCCACAAGATCTTCGGAGCTATATCTCGTTACCAACGGAAAGTACTGTGGGCTACACACACAAACAAATCCCTAAACGTTTTAGAGATTAAATCACACACTAATAATATTTTTCTTATCCTTGTTCTTCAAAATTGTTTCTCAACTTTTGAGAGAATTGTGAAGAAGAAGAAGGTGGCTAGGGTTTGGAATAAGAGCACTACTCAAAAGAAAATCCAGTTTTCCTTTTATACTTAGGTCAATTTTGTTTCACTCAAACAAAACAACCAATCCCCTCTCTAAGGTAGAATTCGGCCAAGGCTAGGATTTTTGGATTAAATTTTGTTTCCAAAATAAACAAATCATATTCCTTATACACCAAGGAATTCGGCCAAGGCTAGGATTTTTGATTAAATTTTGTTTCCAAAATAAACAAATCATATTCCTTATACATCAAGGAATTCGGCCATGCCCATTTATTTCTTCATTAATTTTGTAACAATATTATTTACTTGCCATAATGTAAATATATGTTACAAATTAAATATATGATTAATATTTTGAAAGTCATTACTTCCAAAATTAAATCAAGGGTTTCCAAAATCCATAATATAGAAATTACAATCTTAGCCTTATTAAATTATATCATATATATAATTCAATATTTTATATTTAATAATTATCATATAATTATTAATAACATACATTAACTTTTAATGTATAGTTTCAAGTGTGACATAATTAATATTATTAATCATATTAATAATATTTATTCTTTTGTGAGTATATAATTAGACTATCCAATTATATTAAATCCGCTATAGTAAATCGAGCTAGCACGGGGACCAAATGGACCCACGGTTCCGAGCTCCAATAATCTCGAAATATTAATTAAGCTCTTAATTAGATATTCCGAATTATTTACTCCGGGTTATTCCACTAAAAACCCGAAGTTGCACTCTCGTTGCCGCAGATGAAATATTAAGTCGAACTAATTCGTTGTCCATCGATATAGTCATTACATATGAATTGATCCTTCACGAGTATCTTGTAATTAGAGCCGGGTCATAATGTTCGTTATACCCCTCTAATTATTTTTACCTTAAGTACCATTGATTCTCTAATGAACGATTTATTCATAACTATTATGAATATTAATCTTTCTGTTCGTAATAGAAAGACTTGAGCGCTCAATTGTTCAAGTACCGAATCAACCCTTAAGAAAGATACTCATCTACTTCTCGCAAGAAGGAGTGAACTCCATGTCTATGTAAAACGTTCCCAGCTATAAAACAAACTGTGCCCCCAAAGTACGTAGCTATTGGTCGAGACTGCTACACCAACCTCACCTTTGTAAATCAAAGGACACAGCCTACCATGCAGGAGTTCATAGTACACTCAATATTAAGATCAATCCATATATGACCATCAAGTAGATTGAAATGACTTTCTTTGCTTAACGGATATTATAAGAATGTCATTTATATCTGGGTCCAGTCCTATATGATTGCATCATACAAGGTGCCTTCATTCTCATGTCTCTACATGGACGATCCGGATTAAGATCGCCATACAAATATAGAATGGACCGCAGCTATAAATAAACCACAAACAAAGTACCCGTTTTGTTTGCTCTCTATGGACTATTTAAGATTACTAACTTCACACTTAAATCCTCTGGTGTATGACACTCATACACTAAGTCTGAAGGTACATAAGTAATCTACGGTATTTACGAAGATATATAATATGCGAAAAATAAACAAACAATTTGATAAATGAATAATACATCGTTTTATTTCAAAACACATGAAACCGTTTACATCACATGTAGCTCTAAGGCATACATCCCAACATACACTTGCATAAGTATCCAATACTTAAATATATGAGAACTATGATGTTATACTCCCACAACGCGCACAAGTGTAATACTAGTCTATTCCGCATATCGATGTCCAATCTCGATAATACTACGACTAGGGATATTTTAATGATTAAACCTTAGTGGATTGATACTGTCTCGTACATCTCAATCTGGAACTAATCATAAGACCTTTTATCATTTAATATCTTGGTAATCTAATTACAAATGATAAAAGAGCAATTTCCTTTGCCACATAGTTAATTTGTACAACAACACCATGTTATGTACAAATAGTGATGATATGGGTCATAAT
>SKCR01015864.1:0-20872 GCA_019454045.1 Zanthoxylum bungeanum
TCGTATAACAACACATGCTGCCCTGGTTCCAGCTGTCTGTGCACTATTTTTTGATCATGCCATTTCTTGGTCTTTTCTTTGTATAATCTGGCATTCTCATAAGCCTGTAGGCGAAATTCCTCCAATTCGTTTAGTTGGTGGAGCCTTCTCTCTCATGCTGCTTGTAGATCAATATTTAACCTCTTCAATGCCCAATATGCCTTATGTTCAAGCTCCACTGGCAGATGGCATGCTTTCCCAAACACCATTCGATATGGGGACATACCGATGGGTGTCTTGTAAGCTGTCTGGTAGGCCCTTAATGTGTCATCTAGTTTTGTAGACAAGTCTCTCCTTGTTGATCCAACGATTCTCTCCAGGATTATTTTGATCTCCCTATTTGAAACTTTAACTTGTCCATTTGACTGTGGATGGTAGGAAGTGGCAACTTTATGAGTAACCCCATATTTAGATAGGAGTGCATCAAAGTATCTATTGCAGAAATGTGTGCCTCCATCACTGATAATCGCATAAGGTGTTCCGAAGCAAGTGAAAATATTATTTTTAAGGAATTTTATCACCACTTTTGAATCATTTGATGGCATTGCTATTGCTTCAACCATTTTGGAGACGTAGTCTACTGAAACTAGTATGTACAGGTTTCTGAATGATAGAATAAAGGGTCCCATAAAATCAATCCCCCATACATCAAATATCTCCACTTCCAAAATATTTTACAGAGGTCCTTCATTTCTCCTCGAAATATTTCATGTTCTCTGGTACTTGTCACCTTGAAGAGAAAATAAGTAAGCATATTTAAACAGAGTGGGTCAGAACAAACCTGATTGTAGGACTTTTGCTGCAGTTTTATTCCCGCTGAAGTGTCCCCCATATGGTGATGAATGACAATGCTGCAAGATATTATTGACCTTTTCATGTGGAACACAACGTCTCAGTAATTGATCAACACATCGTTTGAACAAGTACGACTCATCCCAGACATAGTGCTTGACTTATTTGAAGAACTTATTTCCTTGCTAATGTGTCCATTCCAACGGCCATTTTCTCGATACTATGTAGTTTACATAGTCAGCATACCAAGGAACATCCTAATGCTTCATAGTAAACAATTGTTCATCTGGAAAGGTTTCTTTGATTTTCAGTTCATTGCCAGCTGCTTCTCCATTATCGAGTCTCGATAAGTGATCTGCCACTTGGTTTTCTTTCCATTTCCTGTCTCGGATCTTCACGTCAAATTCTTGCAACAGAAGCACCCAACGGATCAATCTAGGGTTGGCATCTTTCTTCGTGATCAGGTGTTTGATTTCTGAATGATCTGTGTAGACCACCACTTTGGGACGCAGCAGATAGGAGCATAATTTATCAAAAGAAAACACAACTGCGAGCAACTCCTTTTCAGTTGTTATGTAGTTGAGTTGAGCTTCATTCAAAGTTCTGCTTGAGTAGTAAATGGTATGGAAAAATTTTCTTTGCGTTGTCCCAAAATTGCACCTACTGTAAAATCACTAGCATCGCACATCACCTTAAATGGAAGGGTCCAGTCCGGTGCTACTATGATGGGGGCAGAGACCAGAATCTGTTTCAAGATCTCAAAAGCTTCGTGGCATTCTTTGGTGAAGTTGAAAGGCACATCTTTCTCCAGCAGATTGCACAGAGGTTTAGTAATCTTGGAGAAGTCTTTGATAAATCTCCTATAAAAGCCTGCATGTCCGAGAAAACTGCGAATCCTTTTGACAGTTGATGGTGGAGGTAATTTTTCTATTGTTTCGATATTTGCTTTGTCTATCTCGATTCCCTTTTATTAGATCTGATGTCACAGGACGATGCCTTCCTGCACCATGAAGTGTCATTTCTCCCAGTTGAGTACCAGGTTGGTATATTCATATCTTTGTAACACATTTTTCAGATTTTGCAAGCAGTTGTAGAACGAGTCTTCAAATAATAAAAAATCATCCATGAAAACCTCCATACTTTGTTCCAGCATGTCTAAGAAGATGGCCATCATGCAACGTTGAAATGTAGTATGAGCATTACATAGTCCAAATGGCATCCTACGGAAAGTAAAAGTACCATAGGGGCATGTAAAAATGGTTTTCTCCAGATCTTCTTGGGCGATGGAAATCTGATTGTACCCCGAGTATCTGTCAAGAAAATAATAGAACTCATGTCCCGCCAATCTTTCTAGCATTTGGTCAATGAATGGTAATGAGAAATGATCTTTCCTTGTTGCTTTGTTCGGCTTCCTGTAGTCCATGCATACTCTCCATCCAGTCACCGTTCTTATTGGAATCCGCTCATTCTTTTCATTTGTGACTACAATTATTCCTCATTTCTTTGGCACATATTGCATATGACTCACCTATGTGCTGTTAGAGATGGGGTAGATGATGCCGTCATCCATCTATTTGATAATTTATTTCTTCACAACCTTCTTCATGATTGGATTTAGTCTCCGTTGATGCTCCACTATGGCTTTGTACTCATCGTTCATCAGAATTTTGTGCATGCAAAATGATGGACTAATACCTCGAATATCTGATATAGTCTAACCAATGGCTTTCTTATGTTCTCGTAACACTCTCAGCAACTTATCTTCCTGCTCCAATGTTAGTGACGAAGAAATAATCACAGGTAATTTAGAAGAGTTTCCTAAAAATGCTTACCTGAGATGGCTCAGAATTAGCTTTAGTTCCAGCTACGGTGGTACTTCAATCGAGGCCTTGATTTGCTCATTTTGTGGTAATTCCAAACTTTCCACATGTGGTGTCAATTTGAAGTGAAACGGTCTGTCAAGATAGTTGATACATTCCAGAATATCATCATCTAGCTTGTTGTCAATCATGTTGTTGATTCAAGCTTCAAGTTTTTCCGTGGAAAGCTGCATTGCATCAGTATCCTGGATGACACTATCTAAAACATCAATTCTGAAACATTCCTCCTCATTTTCATCATTCGGGAATTTAATGGCTTTGAAAACATTGAATGTAACTTCTTGGTCCTGCACTTTCATTGTTAGTTCTCCTATTTGTACATCAATAACAGTTCGGCCTATAGCCAAGAATGGTCTCCCGAGGATGATAGGTACATCTTTTTCTTTTTCCATGTCAATGATAATGAAATTTGTAGGGAAAATGAATTTATCGACTTTAACCAATACATCTTCCACTACACCTCTCAAAAAAAAAAATTTGTGATCAATCTGCAGGGAAAATGAATTTATCGACTTTAACTGAGGTGGGCATTGCTTCTCTGATCAGTAGTTTCCTGTAAATAGACAAAGGCATCAAGTTAATGCAGGCACCAAAATCACACAAAGCTTAACGAAGTAATTTTCGCCTATAGTGCAATGGATGGTGAAACTGCCAGAATATTTCAACTTTTGGGGAAGCTTTCTCTGAATGATGTCACTGCATTCTTTTGTCAATGCTACTATCTCGTAATCTCCCAATATTCTCTTTCGTAATAGAATGTCTTTCATGAATTTGACATAGCTGGGCATTTGTTCCAAAGCTTTTACAAATGGAATGTTGATATGCAGATTTTTAAAGATCTCCAAGAATCGAGCAAACTACTTGTCTAGTTTACTTTTCGGAGACGCTGTTGAAAATGTGGAGTGGAGTGAATTTTTCTTGATCGTTTAATTTTTCTTCTTTTTCCTCCATCTGTGGTTCTGCTTCACTGCTTTCTTTTGGAACTTCCTCAGTGGATACCTTGACTCTAATATCTTTGTTGATTTCAGTACCGCTTTTCAAAGTAATGGCTTGACATTGCTCATTCCAGCTGTTCCTTGGATTTGGTTCTGTGTTGCTAGAAAGGTTGCCTTGCGGTCTGTAACTTTGAGAATTGGCCAGTTGTCCCATTTGATTCTCCAGAGTTTTCAAAGTTGCTGCTTGGCTTTGAATTAATACGGCTTGTGATTGAAACATAGCATCATATGATGCTGCTTGAGAGTCATATTTTGCTTCTAGCTTTTTCAAGTGAGCCAGCACTTATGTTATTCCTGGTTCTTTTTCATACTCCTGGCATTTGTTTTGCTGTTGGAATCCGGGTGGTGGATTGTTCATTTGCCCTTAATTGTTGCTCCATGCGAAATTGGGGTAGTTCCTCCACCATGGGTTGTAGGTGTTGGAATATGGATTGTTCCCATGTCTGTTGAAATTATTGACATAATTCACCGTCTTATCATGTTGGTTTGTCTCTGGTACTCCTCCATATGGTGAATTTGTGGATCCAACATTACCTTGCATGCTAAAAGTTTCCATGAATTTTCATATCTGATCCAGCTTGGCATTCATTGCTGTGTTGGCTCCAACTTCAAAAATTCTTGCGATTCGTTGGATCATGCTTTTTTCTGTTGGCCACAAAGAATTGTTGTTGTCCATTTCTTCGATTAGGTCCCAGACCTGTTCCTTTCCTTTTGCCATTAAAGCTCCTCCAACAGCAACATCAATTTTGGTTCCCATTAGTCCAGATTGTGAAGCCACCACTTCACAGTCCTGGATAGATAATATGTGATCCATTTTAGAAGGTTTGGACTTGTAGCCACTTTGCAATCTCATGGTGAGGACATTTCCGTAGCAATTTCTTGTATCTTTCCCAAGCTTCGCATAGGGATTCTGAGTCATGTTGCACAAAAGATGTGATGTCATTCCTCAGTTTTGCAGTTCTGGCTGGTGGAAAGTGTTTTTCAAGGAATTTGGTGGCTAGAGTTTTCCAAGTTGTAATGGAACCTACTGGTAGTGAATGTAGCCAAGCCTTAGCTCTATCTTTGAAGGAATATGGAAAAACACGCAATCTTATTGCTTTCTTCAGTCGTTCGGTTGTAATTAAAAGTGCCGCAAACTTCCAAGAAGTTGCTGATATGGGAATTAGGATCTTTAATTGCATTCCCCCCAAACTGAACTGACTACTGTATCATCTAGATGCATGTTTTGATGTCACACGAATTTGCTGGTAATGGAGGAAGTACAATACATGAAATGAAGCCGTCAACCACTGGAATAGTTCTGTCTCGAATGGGAATTGGTGGTACAACCTCCAAAGTATCAGGTTCCATGTTGTTCAGTGTTTCTTGGCCTTCTCGCCTTTCTCTTCTCAACTGTCTGATTGTTCTTTCAATTTTAGGGTCAAGCGGATGAATTTCAAAGCTTCTGGTTCTTCTCATGTAGTGTCCGAGAACCTGAAACACAAGAAAATAAAAATAATAAGTAAAATCAAATTAGACACAAGTAAATGTATCTAACCCCAAAATTAATAGTAAAAGATAAATAAGTCCTCCGCAACGGCGCCAAAAACTTGATCGGTGAAATCACTCACGTTACGCAAGCGCACGTATCGCTCAAGTAGTATAAAATATTTCGATCCCATGAGGACTTAATACCTAGGCTATTAATTTATGACGTTGAATGTTTACGAGTATCTAATAGATTTCATTTTGATTGGATGATGGTTTTAAACTAAAGACAATTAAATAAAACAGTTCGAAGGTTAATTAAAGGTAAAATCAATATTATAAGACTATCTAAGGTTGTTAATTCTTCCAATATCTTTTGAAAGATGAAGTGGTTATCTCATGTTTGTGAAATATATCGATTTATTAACCTGGAACACGAAATTATACAAAAGCCTCTGTCGATGGTCAGATGAAAACACCAAATAAGCCAATTAATCATTTATCTCTGTCAACCAAGTTACATGAATTCATTAAGATTAAGTTCCAATTGTGGCTACCCCCGCCCAACAAGTATATGTCTATCCTGGAAGGAAATCTATTAAGGGGTATTAATCCTTAAGGGAGATTGTGGGCTATTAAGTCTAAGGCTGAAACCTAAAATTTCTTTGTCAAGTTTATTTTAAGTTTACCAGATCAATCTTATTAATGGCCAGTTAATAAGAAGCATTAAACAAATGACTTAATAAATAAACCTTTATATTACCCAAGACATAAAATAATCCCTTATAAACTGGTGATATTGGAATTCATCACAACCCCAGATTATGTATTTAGTTACAACACATACCTAGGATTACTAAAAGCTTAAATAAAGAAAATGACATTAAGTAAAAGCTTGAAAATTAAAAAGGTAAAATAAACAATAAAGAAAATGCTGGGGGTTAGAGGATCCACTTTTATTACTTCTATTTTAGATATCTCCCTTATTATAATAAATTAACTTTCCATGACATTACTAACCGACCATATATGCGGTATCATGATTATGTCAATTTAAGATTAATTCCAACCGATCATAAAAGCGGTATCCAATTTAGTCAAGTTAAAATCAATTTAATTAAGTCCAACCGACCAGAAAGGCGGTATCCCATTAAATCAAGTTTTAAATAGTTTATATATTATAATTAAGGGAGATTAATCTAAATATTAGTAATAAGAACTTTACCTTTTACCATAGCTGAGGGGAGTTACCTCTTCATACTGAAAAAATAAAATAAAGACTGAAAAGTAAAAAAAAAAAAAAACTGTTACGTAAAATAAAAAATTAAATACATAAAGTTGTAAATATACAAAAAAAATACAATCTTCTTAGTATTCTTAAGGAAATTCCCAGAATAAGGTATGAATTTTCCTTCTGATTTCAACTTCTATGTATAGGGAAAAATATGTCACGCATGTCGCAATGCAAAGTAGCTTGCGCGTCGCGACGCGCCACTCATTCACTGTGATGATGACACGTGTTCGACCTTCGAATTATTGGCTCCGCGTCGTGCTCGTAAGTGCTTGGCGTCGTGATGCATGCATAGTAAATATCGGCAGCATGGGATGATAACACGTGTCCGGCCCACGTTAGCAAGACTGATGTGATGTTGACACGTGGCAGACGCATGTTAACATATGCACATGATAACAAGTTCTCTTATTTTGACCACGTCTATGGCGCATGTTAGCGGCGCATGATAGCAGACAACATATTTTAACAACGGCGTATGTTAGCAGACAGCGCATTTTAGCAGGAAATTTATATGTTGTCCTTTTTTGTCTATTTTTCGATGTTTTAGCCCCGAATTGCTTCTAGAGAGTCCTGTTATTTTATTTATCTACAAAATAACACAAAACACATCAAATTATTCATAAAACTCAAGAAACTATACAAAATATTAAGTAAAAGAGACGGTAAATAATGATATATTTACCGCTTATCAATGGGTTAGACCCATTTCCGCTGCCCAGGGCATCGATCTGACCCTAGGGGTTCCACAACTGCCCCAACAGAATGATATCAGTAGCAAAGGCTTAACCACACAACACATATTTTGAATCTATGCCATAGTAATTTTAATTTAATTATGCATAAGACATATTGGATATGTATTGCATGTTTTAAATTAAAATTTGACCTAATTAAGTTAATGACTTGATTGTCATAAATCTCTCGTGATTTGGTGATTACTTTTAAGTAATAGTATTAATAATTTTGGAGCATTATTGGATGGTCCACCTTGTCAATATGAAGATAAATGAGTTCTTACTTCTTATATCCAATATCATCATTAGTGTGAGGGTATAAGTGCTCGGAACTTAGGTCGCTCTGGTAAAACATTTGATGTAGCGTGATGAGATATCGTCATTAGTGTGAGGTGCACATACGAAGCACATTAGTGCACATTGACAACTATACACCTAGAACACGTCTTAATCCAATATCGTCATTAGTGTGAGGATAAGAAACGGTCAGGACCAAACCAGGAGTCACATGAAGTGATTGACGTTGGAGGTCTAACTAATGAGTTTACAAAGGCCAATATCATCATTAGTGTGAGGCTGGGAGTAAATGTCATGGGATACACTTCCCGCTATGAAATTTTGATAGTCAAATTTCTATTTTTCCGTTAAGGGAGATTACAAAATTACATAAAGTAGTGGGAGGGCACTAATAGATTTAAAATTCCATAATCAATTAGTGTTATCACTTTTGAAATGAAAATTATTCTGCTACTACTCAAAAATATTGTCTTGTAGATGGCTACCGCTAATCCATTGATGAAACTTTTGGATTTCTATAAGCTAAAAGGAGCCGAGAACTATTTCAAATTGGAAATGAACATTTGCCTTGTCTTAGAGTATGAAAATTTGACTTATGTCACGATCAATCCACTGCTTGTTGATATCGATCCTGACTCCACTCCGGAAGAGCGATAAACTTTTGATAGATGGAAGGATGATAACCTGAAGGTGAAATCCTACATCTTGGGATCGATGGTTCCAGATTTGCTGACACAGTACATTGAAGTACCGGATGCTTGAAGAATCATGCGAACACTCAAGAAGTTGTTCGAGGCAAATCAAGAGATGAAACTTTATCGAAGGTCTAAGGAATTGTTCTGTGCTGAACTCAAGGAGGGATGAGCTATCAGCGCTCATGTTTTGAACATGATAGATCAAATTCGATAGCTGGAACAACATGGCATTGTGTTTGATGAACGGCTGGGCCGTAATTTGATTCTGTCTTTTTTGCCTGGTTCTTATGCTGGCTTTGTATTAAATTTCCATATGCATTCGATGCAAGCCACATACGAAGAATTTTATAACATGCTACGCACGGCGGAGTAAGATTTAAAGAAAGGCAACCCCAAACTATATCTCCATGGTGGAGCTGGCTGTTCAAAGACTTCTGGGAAGTCGAAGAAAATAAAGATGATGATGAAGAAGATATCAAAGAAAAACTCCAAGAAGCGCAAAGGCGCAAAACCGAAAGTAGCTCGTGATTAATATCTACAATGCAAGAAGTCTGGACACTGAAAGAAGGACTGTCCAGAGCTAAAAAGAAAACAGGACCCCTCAGGTACGCTTTGTATTTTTCCAATTATTGATGTCTCATTAGCCTTACTCATATTTGCAGATAGGTGTTAGACACTGGCAGTCTTACTCATATTTGCAATTCCCTGCAGGAAATGAGGTTAAAAGTAAGGGTGAGCAAAATCGATTTCGGTTCCGGTTCCACATGAAACCGGAACCTACCCGGAAAAAATCGGTTCCTAATTAAGTGGAACCGGAACCTACCCAATTAAATAGGGTATCCTATTATTCAGTTCAATTCGGTTCAAATCCGATTCCGAATTACGCTATTTTTGTAACCCATTCTCTCCAACCTTTCTGGCGAGCCATCTGCTCCCATATCGCTATCAGTTTCTTTTGTGCTGCTAGTGCTGCTTCAGCTTTCTCCCTTGCTTCTTCACATGTTTCCATACCTAAATTGCACTTGTCTGCTTCCTTCTGATACTGGGATGTAAGCTTCCTTCTGATACTGGGATGTAAGCTTCTTGGCCTCAAGCAAAGCCATGTCAGCACGCTACTGATTTTCCAAAGCTTCAGCTTCACGTAGATTCAGTTCCTCGGTCAATAGCTCTATAAAATTATTCTCATTTTCTTCACTGACTTCTGGATCATGCTTTGCACAATCTGCATAACAGACACCAAGTGAAACAAATAAATGACAGGTTAAGTATTAACAAAAATCAGAGACTAACATCAGCATCCAGTACATTATTCTTTTCAGAAGTTTAATCCAAACAAAATAAACTAGCAAAGAATTAAAAAAGTTACTGTTAGTTCATTTCTGAAAACAAACTTAAACCAAGCAATTATAAAGTTATAAAACGGTTGAAAAAGAAACTATAAATCCAAGTTTGGTTTTTGTACAAATCCCAAAAAGAATCATATACAACTTGACTTATGAGATGATGGAAGTACAGAAAGAGAACTGGTATCTCGGTTCTTCAATTGCACATACATAACTCGCATGTAAAGCCATTGCAAAACACTTGTAATAAAAACCAAGCTAAGACATGTGTTGTTGCCACTGTTGGATCTGGCTCTCCTCTTTTTGTTGCTTTAAGAGCTGATATGGATGCTTTGCCCATTCAGGTCAGTTCTTTAATTATATTTTTTTTTATATATATTTTGTGATAAATGTTAAATATTTGAAGTGTTGTAAAGAATAAAATCTACAACAATATAAACAAAAATTTATCTTTTTTTTTAAATCGGGGTCAAAATCGGGTATCCAATTCGGTTATCAAATGCGGTTTCGGTTCCGGTTCGATTATTCTGGAACCGGAACCGACCGGTTACAACCGGTTCCTTATATTTGGAACCGGAACTGGACCGGTTACAATCGGTTCGGTTCCGAACCTGGATTTCCGGTTCGGTTCCAACCGGTTCTGGGTAGACCCGGAACCGGTGCTCACCCCTAGTTAAAAGAAGGCTGAATAAAGGGGACATCCAGCTTAGAGTTGGCAATGGCGAGACATTGGATGTTAAGGCTATAGGAACAGTTGTTCTAGATCTCCCAAATAGATGTAAATTAGATTTGCATGACTGTTATTATGTTCCATCAATTATCCGACAAATAATATCACTGTCAATATTAGATAATAAGAGATATAAAATAAACATTAAGGATGAAACTTTATGTTTATATGATAAAGATAATTTATTGAAATGTGAATGTTCTTTATCAAACGGTCACTATGTTTTGGAAACATGTAGATATGTATTTAATATAGAGAAAAATACAAGTAGGAAGTCTGAACTAAATAACACTGAATTATGGCATATGAGATTGGGCCACATAAGTATTAGATGTATATCCAAATTGATAAAGGATGGTTTGATGGAAAATCTTACCTTAGATCATTATCCGATTTATGAGTCATGTTCCATGGAAAAATGACAAAGGCCTCATTTCAAGGTGTTGGACACCGTGCTGGAGATTTACTAGAGCAAATACACAGCGATGTGTGTGGTCCAATAAATCATGCCGCTAATGATGGTTCCACATACTTTGTGACTTTCACAGATGACAAGTCTAGATATGGATATGTCTATCTGATGAAACGTAAGTCGGAAACATTTGACAAGTTCAAAATATTATTGAAACAAAGTAGAAAAATAAATCAGTAAATTCATCAAATGCCTTAGATCAGATTGAGGTGATGAATACATGAGTGAAGAATTCAGAAATTATTTAAGGGAGAATAAAATTCTCACCTAATATAGCCCACCAGGAACACCTCAACATAGTAGAGTGTCTGAGCGAAGAAATCGTATTGTATTGTATATGGTGCTTGGTGGGTTTCTCTAAGGTCCCAAGGATCAATTTAAGCAAAGAAACATACATTTGAATACAACAAGGAAGTTGCAGAATACTTATATTGAGCGGTTGAGCGATGCATTGAACACAAAAAATCCAACCTTTTCTCCTCCAAGACTCTCGGCAGTGGGCAATATTTGTGTCCTCCAAATTTCGGCCATGGATGATCTCAAGCTCCAAGCTTTGTGATGTAATTACATGCTCATAGATGCGGTTCCCTATCACCTTCGCAAGACTCCGGAAGTGTGCTAGCACTTAGGAATTTTTTACCACAAAAATTCCTTAGCTACTCATTCATTTTCACGATAAAACCAGAATTTGAGAAAGAAGAAATGGCCATTGGCCGAGTGAGGAGAGAAGAGAATGAGAGAATAAGTAAGTTAGGTTAGTGTGGATTTGTGTATCTAATACACTAAAAGGAATTTCAAAAATTCATTTTCCAATTTTGCTTTCCAAAAGTCAAACCATTTAACGCCACAACCACTTCCATCAACTATTCACATCAAAAGTGACTAGACATCACATCACTCAAAGTGACAAGTGAATTGACGCTTGATGTGACTAGTGATTTGATGCTTGATGTGACTTGTGGGCCGCACATGAATTTGAAATGCGAGTGCGCCCGAAAACACTCCCGGGCTCGGGTTCGCTAATTCCAAATTAACGAATTTTCCGTTGCGACGTAATTAAATAATTATGCCTAGCAAAATCACTATTCACGTCGCTAACGAATCAATTCTAAATTAACTCGTTCGCCCGAATTAAAATCTATTTTAATTCCGCGTCGAAATCCAATTTCGTATAATATATCGAATATATTATTTTATCGATTAATTCCAAATTAATCGTTCTCTCTCTAAATGATATTTTATCCCAGATAAAATATCTCCGCAATTAATCCCAGATTATTTTTCTCTCTCTTTTAATTAATCCCAGATTAATAAAGTGCGAGTCATACGTCATCGGTGAATCTTCGGGAAGTGACCCATGAGATCCCCGGATATGTTGGCAGTAAATCCGGTCGTCGGACTATCCGAACACGTACGTACCTAGTACTACGTTTTTACCGATTTACAAGACAAGGTTGGCTTCTAGCAAAGCGCCATGCCTACCCAATTCTCCAGAATTATCCTTACAGGAAATATGGATCTATATCAGGCGTAGTATACGTAGTATTACGTATTTCAATCCAGTATCGGATGTCACGTGCAAGGCATGGGGCTGGAATTATGTCTGCCCCGTACGAAGCACATATCAGATCTCTTGTAACTAGTTTCTATAATCGGATAATCATGACCTAGTCATATTATCCCAATGACTGCAGTACATAAGAGAACCAGTTCCGTATCCTACGTGATCATCATCTCCACTATGACTGGAGTGATACTTCCGTCTTGACATAACACCCAATACACTACGATTCTCAATATACCCAGAAGAGGTGTACACAGAACCTGTTAAAGCCCTGGATGACCAAAACCAAAGTATATTGATTGTCGCAAGTATTAGCGGTGCAAGTCTTAGGTTAAGACCAAATACACCTACCATGATTTGGACTTCCATAGACACATAGTCATACTACCAATGGAATTCCGAGGGGTCTATCCAGAGCGAAGCTGTTTTTTGTACCATCGGTAAAACACAACCTCCTACTACACTTGCATGAGTATCATATACCCAAATATATGAGAACTATGTCGTTATGCCCTCACAACGCGCACAAGTGTAATACTAGTCTTTTACGCATTATCGATGTCCAATCTCGATAATACTCTGACTAGGGATATTAAATGATTAAACCTTCTTTGGAATGATACTGTCTCATATCATCTCAATCCAAGAACTAATCATATGGACCTTTCATCATTTATACAACTTGGGGATCTTATCACAAATGATAAAAAAGTAATTTCCTTTGTCACATAGTTAATTTGTACAACAACACCATGATCTGTACAAATAGTGACGCTATGGGTGATAACTATCCAACAATCTCCCACTTAGCCTATAGCCAGTCACTCGAGTGTCCTACACCTGAACTATGTACGGTTCGCTCAAATTCCTGTTGAGGAAATGCTTTCGTCAGCAGATTTGCATAATTATCATCTGATGCAATTTATTCGATCATCACATCGCCACGATGTATGATCCGAACGAATCAGATGAATTATCGAAGTATATATCTGGATCGTTGATGAGACCATTAATTCTTTAGCCTATGCTGTAGCCTAGCTCAGCTGCTAACAGAATTATTCCTAATCTGATTAGGATTATTATCAATCCAGAAGGCTTCTATTGCTGCCTCAGCTGCAGCAATAATCCACTTTTGTTGTTTATTCGGCAACAATATCTTGCTTGGAAGATTTCCAGCTCACTGTTCCGTTATTCAAACTTTATAGTACCGTTGTTACGACTTATAGTCGGTTTATCGGTTTGGAAACTTGCAATGGTGAACCCAGTCACTTCAAGTTCTCATTCTCCATAGTATAAGGTAGCATCCTTAGATCATCTAAGATACTAAAGGATGTTCTTAACATCAATCTAGTGATTATCACTTGGATTGGCCTGATTGTGACTCCATATGCTCAAAGCGTATGAGACACCAGGTCCCGTATATTTTCAATGTACGATTTCTCGGAGAGTATTAACAACTTTAAATCTATCCCAGTAGATCTTTATTCCTAGAATAAAGGTTGTTTCTCCTAAGAATTCTACGGAGAATTTTCATGAAAGCGAAGCTTTCACCGATTTTATTTATTATGGAATATCATTTCCAAGAAATGATAGATCATCATTATTATTAGGACATACATTGTCAGTGCGCTCCCACTAACATTCTTATATACACAAGAATCATTTTCGTTTTGAATTAAATCATACACCATTATGATTACATCAAAATGATAATTCCAAGAACTCAATGCTTGCTTCAATCCATCCATGGATCGAATAACCTGCAAACCTTGTTTGCTTATTTTGGTACGACAAAACCATCAGGATGTTGTAAACATCCTCCAAAAGGTTTCCGTTAAGGAAAACGGTTTTGGCATTCAGCTGCCATAATTCATAAATGAAATATGTAACATCAACAAGCATTATCCAAATGGATTTAACCATGGCAACTGGTAAAAGGTTCCGTCGTAATCAACACAATGTTGATAACGATACCTTTTCGCTACAAGCCTAGCTTAGTACGTTGGTATGTTGCCTTCCATGTATGTCTTCGTTGAAGACTTATATAGTAATAGTAGGCACAATGCCTTGCGGTACATCAACTAGTATCCAAACTTAGTTAGTATACATGGAATCCATTTCAGACTTCATGGCACTTTGCCATAATAGGGAGTCAATACCTTGTATCACTTCCTCATACATAGTCAGTTTGTATTCCTCAATAAGATTGACATCTCTATGAGGTGAGATCAGAAACCCATACCCCAGGTTGTTTTCTGACTCTCTCTGACTTACGTGGTTCTTGTGTATTCGAAGATTATGGTATAGTTTCATCATTGATGAACTATTTATCTTCCATTAAGGAATTAGTGCCTGGAACAGTATTACTCCGATTTTCATCGAGTTTTACTTTCCTCCCACTTACTACTGCATATAGGTAATCCTCTTAGGAAAACCGTATGGCGAGCAACAATTAGATTGTTCTCTTGTGAGTTGTTTAAGTACTATACTTTGGTTTCCCAAGGATACCCTACAACTTAGGCACTTATTCCAATTTGGGATCTAGTTTGGTATTATCCAAACATATGCCTAGCATACCCAAATCATCAAGAATGAGAAAACCCAGTTTCTTTCCTGTTCATATCTAATATGAAGTTTGTCAAACAAATTTTTATGGAACCTTATTCAAAATAAGTGTTGCACTGTTTATGCGTATCCGTTGAAGGAAATGGTAGCTCAGAACGACTCATGATTAACCTTATCATGTCCAATAAAATTCGGTTTCTCCGTTCAGACACACCATCAAACTGACGTGTTCCGGGAGGAGTCCTCATTGAAAGAATACTATACACTTTCAAGTATTTGAGAAACTTATTGCTTAAGTATTTTCATCATGGTCTAACCTTGATGGTTTAATACTTTAGCCGATCTGTTTATTTATTTCGTGTCGAAACTGTAAAAGTTTCTGATTTGTGTTTTAAAAGAAACACATAACCATAACGCGATGCCACATCCGTAAAGGTCACGAAACATTCACAACCACCTCTAGCCTAGCTAGATATGGGCCCACTTACGTCACTATGAATGAGGGCTAACATATCAGTGGCACTTACACTTTTACCAAGTAAAATGTGTTATAGGCACTTTGCCCAATAAACTAGATTCATAGACTTTATTTGAATAGAATCAAATCCGTCCTAGTATCCACTCTTCAAAAGTGTGGATATACGAGTCTTGTTAATTGTGTCCCATACAACAATGCCACATATAAGTCTCAACTGATTAATTCAGTTTGAGCTATTAGTTTGTCATGTTATACGTGTGAGATTTATTTATATTCAAAATATAAATACTGTTATTCACATCTAATGTGTTTTATCTCAATATCATCTTTATAAAATAAAACACTTTAGTGTTCTAGAATATAAAGGTATATCCTATTAATAGGTATTTATCCGATTTGGGCTCAAGTTTGGTACCTTCCAAATGTTTGACGTATGCCCAGCATCCCCAAATCTTCAGGAATGAGAAACCCGATTTCTTTCCTATCCATATCTCATATGGTGTCTGTTGTACAGACTTTGACGGAACCTTATTCAAAATAAGAATTGTACTGTTTAATACATATCCCCAGAAGGAAATAGGTAGCTCAGTACGACTCATCATAGACCTTACCATGTCCAACAAAGTTCGGTTTCTCCGTTCGGACACACCGTTTAATTGCGGTGTTCCAGGAGGAGTCCACTGTGAAGGAATACCATATTATTTTAAGGAATACCACGGTCCGACCGTAATGTCTTTATACTCTTGTCGGTCTGTTTTTCAACTTCGTGTCGAAACTCTTTGAATTTCTCAAAAGTTTCCAACTTGTGTCTCATAAGATACACATAACCATAACGCGATGCATCATCCGTAAAGGTTACGAGGTATTCATATCCACCTCTAGCCTGGCTAGACATGGGCCCACAAATGTCACTATGAACGAGGGCTAACAGTTCGGTGGCGCGTACACCTTTACCGCTAAAAGGTGATTTAGGCATTTTGCCTAATAAGCAAGATTCGCAGATGTCATATGAATTTGGATAAAATTCGTCCAAGTACCCACTCTTCGAAAGTGTGGATATACGAGTCTTGTTTATGTGTCCCAAAACGACAGTGCCACATATAAGTTTCATCTTTGTTACTCATTTTGAGCCTTTTGTTTGTTATATTATATGTTTGAGATTGATTTATATTCAAAATATAAAGACCATTATTTGCATCAGTAGAACATATCTCAAAGTCATCTTTATAAATAAAACACCCGGTGTTTCGGAATACAATAGTGTACCTGTATTGGGTCAAACAAGATACAGAGATAATATTCCTAGTTAAACTAGGTACAAAATAACAGTTCGGTGGCGCGTTCACCTTTACCGCAAAAAGGTGATTTAGGCATTTTGCCTAATAAGCAAGATTGGCAGACGTCATATGAATTTGGATCAAATCCGTCCAAGTACCCACTCTTCGAAAGTGTAGATATGCGAGTCTTGTTTATGTGTCCCAGACGACAGTGCCACATATAAGTTTCATATTTGCTACTCATTTTAAGCCTTTTTTTGTTATATTATATTTTTGAGATTGATTTATATTCAAAATATAAAGACCATTATTTGCAACAGCAGTGCAAATTTCTACATCAGTTTTATACAAAAAACACCCAGTGTTCCTGAATACAAAAGTATACCCACATTGGGTTAACATAGATACATAAATAATATTCCTAGTCAAACTAGGTATATAATAACAGTCATTAAGTTCAATTACATGCCCCGATGGCAGTTCTAAAACAAAAGTGCCAACGGCCAAAACGGTGACTGGTGCCCCATTTCCGACGCGTAGATCAATCTCCCATGAGGCCAGTCTCCTGCTAATCCGCAGATCTTGCACAACAGTACATATGTGAGTACCACAACCAGAATCAAAAATCCAATTTTTAAAAATAGAAGTAGTCATGTTTATTTCAATAACAAACATACCTGAAGCTGGTGCCTTACCCGCTTTAATCTCCTTCTGGTGCACCTTGTACTCGTGGCAGTCATGCTTCCAGTGACCCCGCTTGCCGTACTGGAGGCAAACATCCTGAGATTTGTCCTTAGGCTTCCCAGAAGCCTTTGATGATTTGGCCTTGCCCTTTCTTTTATGATTCTTCTTCTTCTTCACACCTTCAGTCGCCTTGGGCCCAGCCCTCGGTGTCTGAGATGTCGAAGGAAAGTGCGCCTCGCGCTTATTGACTTTAAGTAGCTCATTCTCAGCTTCCTTGAGAATTGACAACAACTCTCCAAAAGTATCATCTGTGTTCATCAAGTTATTGTTTATGATGAACTGTCTCCAAGTGTCGGGAAGGGACTGCAAGATCATATCTATGGTAATCTCAGCCTCCAAGACTATCCCCATCTCAGCCAACTCATCTATGTCAGCAATCATCTATACCACATGTGACTCAACAGACATGCCTTCTGACATACGTGAACGGAAAAGCTTCTTTGTTAACTCATATCTCTTCGACCTTCAGTTAGATCGGTGAAGATCGTGCAACCTCGCCAACATGTTATAGGGATCCAAGTCCATGTTCTATCGATGGAAATGTTGAGTCATAGAAGCAAGCATAATAGACTCAGCAGTATTATTACAATCGCTGTGAGTCTTCCAAGGCTCCAGCTCAAGTAACTGATCAGGTTTGTGTTGGACAATTATGACCCATAGCGTCAATATTTGTACAGATCATGGTGTTGTTGTACAAATTAACTATGTGACAAAGCAGATTGCACTCTTATCAATTGTTTTTAGATCACCAAGATGTATAAATGATATGAGGTCCATATGATTAGTTCCTGGATTGAGAATGATATGAGACAGTATCAGTCCACGAAGGATAAATCATTAAATATCCCTAGTCAGAGTATTATCGAGATTGGACATCGATAATGCGTAAAAGACTAGTATTACACTTGTGCGCATTTGTGAGGGCACAACGGCATAGTTCTCATATATTTGGGTATAATACTCATGCAAGTGTAATAGGAGGTTGTGCTTTACCGATGGTACGGGAAACAGCTTCGCTCTGGATAGACCCCCTCGGAATTCCATTGGTAGTATGACTATGTGTCTATGGAAGTCCGAAATCAGGGTAGGTGTATTTGGTCTTAACCTGAGACTTGCACCGCTAATACTTGTTACAATCAATATACTTTGGTTTTGGTCGTCAAGGGCTTTAACAGGTTCTGTGTACGCCTCTGCTGGGTATATTAAGAATCGTAGTGTGTTGGGTGTGATGTCAAGACGGAAGTATCACTCGAGTCATATGGAGATGATGGTTACGTAGGATACGGTACTGGTTCTCTTATGTACTGCAGTCATCGGGATAAAATGACAAGGTCATATTTATCCGATTATAGAGACTAGTTACCAGACATCCGACATGTGCTTCGTACGGGGCAGACACAATTCCAGCCCCAGGCCAAGCACGTGATCATCTGATACTGGATCGAGATACGGAATACTACGTATACTACGCCTGATATAGATTGCTTATTCCTGTAAGCATGTTTCTGGAGAATTGGGAAGACATGGCGCTTTGCTAGAAGCCAACCTTGTCTTATAAATATGTATAAATGTCGTACAAGGTACTTACGTGTTCGGATAGTCCGAAGACCAAATCTACTGCCAACATATCCGGGGATCTCATGGGTCGCTTCCTGAAGATTCATCGATGACGTATGACTCGTACTTTATTAATCTGGGATTAATTAGATGAGAGAGAGAAAATTAATCTGGGATTAATTGTGGAGTTATTTTATCTGGGATAAAACATCAATTAAAGAGAGATAACGATTAATTTGGAATTAATCGATAAAATAATATATTCGATATATTATAGGAAATTGGATTTCGACGTGGAATTAAAATTAGATTTTAATTCGGGCGAACGAATTAATTTAGAATTAATTCGTTAGCTACGTGAATAGTGATTTCGCTAGGCATAATCATTTAATTACGTCGCAACGGAAAATTCGTTAATTTGGAATTAGCGAACCCGAGCCCAGGATTGTTTGCGAGCGCATTCGCATTTCGAATTCGAGTCCGGCACGCAAGTCAAATCAAGCATCAAATCGCTAGTCGCATCAAGCGTCAACTCATTAGTCACTTTGAGTGATGTGACAACTTGTCACTTGATTTGATTGATTAATGTGATTGATGGAAGTGCCCGAATTAAAATCTAATTTTAATTCCGCGTCGAAATCCAATTTCTATAATATATCGAATATATTATTTTATTGATTAATTCCAAATTAATCGTTATCTCTCTTTAATTGATATTTTATCCCAGATAAAATATCTCTGTAATTAATCCCAGATTAATTTTTTCTCTCTCATCTAATTAATCCCAGATTAATAAAGTACGAGTCATACGTCATCGATGAATCTTTGGGAAGCGACCCATGAGATCCCCGGATATGTTGTCAGTAAATTCGGTCGTCGGACAATCCGAACACGTAAGTACCTTGTACTACGTTTATACCGATTACAAGACAAGGTTGGCTTCTAGCATAGCGCCATGCCTTCCCAATTCTCCAGAAACATGCTTACAGGAATAAGCGATCTATATTAGGCGTAGTATACGCAGTATTGCGTATCTCAATCCAGTATCGGATGATCACGTGCTAGGCCTGGGGCTGGAATTGTGTCTGCCCCGTTCGAAGCACATGTCGGATGTCTGGTAACTAGTCTCTATAATCGGATAAACATGACCTTGTCATTTTATCCCGATGACTGCAGTACATAAGAGAACCAGTACCGTATCCTACGTGACCATCATCTCCATATGACTCGAGTGATACTTCCGTTTTGACATCACACCCAACACATTACGATTCTCAATATACCAGCAGAGGCGTACACATAACCTGTTAAAGCCCTGGACGACCAAAACCAAAGTATATTGATTGTCACAAGTATTAGCGGTGCAAGTCTCAGGTTAAGACCAAATACACCTACCATGATTTCGGACTTCCATAGACACATAGTCATACTACCAATGGAATTCCGAGGGTGTCTATCCAGAGCGAAGCAGTTTCCCATACCATCGGTAAAACACAACCTCATATTACACTTGCATGAGTATCTTATACCTGTTGAGTTTCAATCAAGTCCCAAGATCATAAATCATGCATAAAAACGAGTGAATACATCAAAGGAGTAAGGCGGAATCATTACTCACATAGATCGGTTTTGTTGCGATGAAGAACAAGATGCGTTTTCTGCCTCTCTCCATGCTCGGCAGTGGCTTCTTCAAGCAGTGGGCTGCTCGGTTTTGGCCTCCTTGGACTGCTATCATGCTCGGTTTTGGGTCATCTTCCTCCTTGAAAATTCGGCCATGGATGTCCTCCATTAAAGCTCCAAGCTTTGAGATTCCAAGCTCACAAATTCGTTTCCCCATCATCATAATATAACCCATGTGTGTGTGCTAGCACTTCTCTTCTTCCTTTGCTTCTCACAAATTCGGTCAAACCAAAAATTGGAGAACAAAAATGGCTCCAAGCCGTGAGATG
>SKCR01015865.1:0-20736 GCA_019454045.1 Zanthoxylum bungeanum
CATTCTCATGTGGTGAGAACAAAAGAAAAGAAATAGATTAGGGTTAATAACAAAGCTATCAACACCAAGGAGAAGAAAATTGAACAAATTGGAATTGATATTAAGGTAATATTAAGTTTCTAATTTCTATTTTCTCAAGTCTTGTTTTTAAGCATATGTATGGGATATGCATATTGTATGTTTTAATTAAATATGTATCTTGGATATTTTTGAATAAAAAACTTGGTGTTGGATGTTAGTTTAACCTTAATAAGTTTCTTTGTTAAGCATGTGTAAAACGATTAATTAGTGAATTAATTACAAAATTTTAATTGACATTCTAGAGTGATATTGCCACTCAAATATTACCTAGAATTTTTCTTTGAGCTTTATATTGTGGTGATTAATTTTGGTGTAAATTAATTGGATTAAGTTTGTGAATAAATTGAATTTTGGCATGAAAAATGGACAAATAATATTTTCGGATCAAATCAGATTTGGGGCCATAAACAGAATATTTTTCATGGAAACATTTATTATTTGGATGATTTTGGATGTGTATTGGGTGGTGGATTAATTTCAGAAATTGTTTCTGGTCGAAAACACGAGAAAATAGTGAAAATCGCGTCGAAACGGGCTCGCCATGTCATGGTTACCAAACTGTCAACGGGTCACCGTTTAGGCAGCCCAAGGGCTGATCGGTCACTGCCCAAGTGATCGAGTTGTCCCGGATTGGTGGTCTCAACTGGTTTGACCATTTTCCCGTTACTTGTAATCTTTGTTGAAAGTATTTTCGTAAAATAATTCGTCGTGCTTCGAAAATATTTTGTTAATAATTGTTAATAAATAATATATTTAAACTACCTTGGGTGAATTAAAAATATTTGATATTAATTAATTCGGTTATAAAATTTATAAAATGTTTAAAACCATTTTCGCCACTTTACCGCGACTCCGCTGTGATTACCCCAACAAAATGGTATTAGAGCGTCTGATCCCACATCTAAAATAATTTTTCATGCTATAAATATTTGATATTTAATTCAATTTATTTTAAACATGCTTAAGAATTAATTGATTGGATCAATTATTTTAACTGTTTGACAGTAAGGCTTTATTTTATGTGAATGTATTGTACACTATATGGTACGTCTCGTCAATACGGATATAAATGATTTTCCTAATGTTGTGGTTGTATCTGCCAAAGAAATGCCGCTATGGTTTATGGAAATTTGTTTATACTGGTAAAACTTATTTGATAAGAAACAAATTCGAGCAAAAGTGCATACCAATAAATGCCAAAGCAGTGAGGTAGTGGATAAGGACCTTGGATGTGTTTATTGACGAGTATTGCCTTGAATACGCCCCATCCAATAAAAGCCAAAGCAGTGAGGATCGGAAACGGTTCAGGACCTATTTTAAGAGTCACATTGGATGTGATTGATAATTATTATCTACATTCAAATATATTTGGGCACAATGTGCCAAAATTGTGTGTCCAAATATATTTGTAAGATCTTATTCCTTCTATAGAATTTAATTTAATTATTAAATTCTCATATTTTATTTTGGGATTATCATTTATGTAAAATAGTGGGAGCGTAATCTTATATTAAAATTCCATGATATGTTGGATGTTTTATGATATTGATGATATTACTTTTATCTGCTAATTCCTGTTTCTTTTGTTAAGTTTGTGATGGTAGATACTACTTCTTCTAATCATTTTTCACGTGTCTTGGACGCAAACAAATTGAAAGGTCCTGAGAACTTCTCTGAATGGGATTTGGATCTTAAGATTATCTTGAGATCTGAGAAGTTGGGTTATGTGCCGGATAGTCCAGTATCGTTGGATATTGCTCCTGAGTCAACACATGAAGAGAATGAGACATTTCAGAAATGGAGAGGTGATGATCTGAGAGTCAGATCATTCATTCTCTGTACCATGTCTCCTGATCTAAAAAGGTAATATACGGATATGTCTGACTTCTACAGTATTATAACTCAGCTAAGGGAGCTGTTTTTGAACCAGGAGCAGACCCTGGTATATAGGATCTCTGTGAAATTGTTCCACGCTCATCTGGCTGATAGTAACCCAGTGAGTCCACATGTCCTGCACATGATAGATCTCATCGATCAGCTTCAGTTTTAGCTGAATGAGACTATGGTATGACTAGGCATTGGATCAGATCGGGTCAGATTTGATTCGATAATATCGGATCGGATCTGGCTCTCGAATTTAATCAAATCGTGTTTGGTTTGTTTGTCGAATTTCGGATGGGATTGGATAAATTTGATAACTATCAGATCGAATAGGATTTTATCTGATTTGACAACAAATCCGAATCCGATAGAGAATCTGATTTGATAACGGATTTGAATCTGATAGAGAATCTGATTTGATAATAAATTGATAGTAGATTCGATTTGATAATAAATCTGATTCGATAACGGATTGATTCGAAAATTTGATCTCAAAATTTATAAATTCAAAACAATTTTATCGGATCGGATCGGATAATTTAAAATTCAAATTAATTTTATCAAATCAATTTGTTATTGAATCAGATCCATTATCAAATCGAATCCACAAATCGGATGCTCTATCAGATTCAAATCTGTTATCAAATCAAATTTATCTGATTCGTTAATATATCAAATCAGTTTGAATAAATCCAATTTGATTCGATAGTTATCGGATCAAATCCGATCCGATCCGATAAGGACTCAAAATCCAATCGAACCAAACAAATCAACACTTATCGGATCGGGTCGGATTCAGATTCGGTCTGATCCGAATCCGATAATGCCCACCCCTAGACTCTGGGCAGGAATCTGATTCTTGGCTCACTCCCACAGTCATATTCCCAGTTCATTATGAACTTAACATGCATGGCATTCAATGTTCCTACAGTCAGTTGCGTATGATGCTTCAGACTAGCGAGGAGGACATCAAAAATGGTGTGTCGACACTAATTTCGAAGTCCTCTTTGCCTAATTCTTCTCCTTCTCAATCTGCGAGACCTGCCAAGAATAAGCAGAAAAAAGCAAAGAAGTCTGACTCCGGTGTTCCTCCCAAAGGAAAATTAGTGAAGCCAAGCAAGGCAAAGAAGAAAGCCGCTGAGGACAAATGCCACCACTATGGCAAGATTGGACACTAGAGGCGCAGCTGTCCAGATTACATAGCTTCCATCAAACGGGAGAGAGCCGCCACATCAGGTATATTTATTTTCCATATCATTGATATCTCTTTGGCTTGTGAAGCCATAGGTTCTAGATGGGCTTTAGATTCTGCTAGTCTTACTCACATTTGTAATGCTACAAGATTCGTCTATCTAGAGGCAATATCATTTTAACAGATTGTGTTTATCTTCTTGTTTGTATTAGCTAAAAAAATATATCATGTACATATTAAGAATCGTTCTATGTATATATCTGATATGAATGATGTTATGTTACACAAAAGTTGAAATTCACGTGGTCGTTATATTTTTCACATTGTTAAGATGTTTATGGTCGTTATATTTTGCACGTGTTAAAGATGTTTATGAAATTGGGGATAATAAACGTAAAAGATCTGAAATTACTGATATTGAATTATGGACATATGCGGTTAGAACATATAGGTGTATGACGTCTAACCCAGCTGGTTAAGAATGGTCTGATTGGGAATCTGACCATACAATATTTTCCAACTTGTGAATCTTGTATTCAGGGTAAAATGACCAAAGCCCCATTTACTGGTGTTGGACATCAGGCCACTGACTTATTAAAGCTCGCACATAGTGATGTATGTGGTCCTATAAGTCACAATACTCACAGTGGCTTGATGAAACATAAGTCGGAAACCTTTGAAAGGTTCAAAGAATTTAAAACGAAAAAGAAAAATAAACTGGTAAGTTCATCAAATGCCTACGATCAGATCGATGCGGTGAATATATGAGTAGTTAGTTTATGGAGTACCTTAAAGAGAGTGGGATTCTCACTCAATATACTCCTCAGGGTACTCCACATCACAATGGAGTATCTGAAAGGAGAAATCATACTTTATTGGATTTAGTTCGATCCATGTTGAGTTTTACAGATCTACCTTACTATTTATAGGGGTATGCTCTTCTTAATACTTCACATCTACTGAATAAGGTTCCCTCTAAAGATGTTCCTACTATTCCATATGAGATATGAGTTGGTAGGAAATCGAACCTTAATTATGTTAGGATTTGGGGCTATCCTGCATATGACAAGATGATGCAGCAGGATAAGCTTTTACCTCGAGGGCGAAAGATTAGGTTTGTTGGATATTTTCTTTCGAATTAGAGATGATATCAATTCTATGAACCCGAGCATCGAAATGTGTTTGTAGCACGTTTTTCCAAATTTCCTGAAGAAGAATTTTTTTGCAAAAGATAGTAATCATATGAGGGTTGAGCTTGATGAAGTCCAACTTATAGAAGAAAGACCAATAGAGGAATCACAGGTTCAGATAGAAGCATAACATTCTAATTTCACTCTCCATATGTATACTAGGATATCGAGACCTCCTCAGTGCTTGTATTTGATACAAGACATGAGTCTCGATGTGTTCCTTATTGAGGAGACTAATCCGTATACCTACAGAGAAGTAATGTTAGACATTGATTCCGCTAAATGGCAGGAAGACATAAATTCCAAAATAGACTCTATGCATCAGAATCAAGTATGGGACTTGGTTCCACTTCTTGAGGGATTTTTTCCCATAGGTTGTAAATGGGTTTACAAAAGGAAGGGTGAACCTGTTGGAAATGTTGAAACCTTTAAAGCTCGACTAGTTGCTAAAGGTTATACTCAAAGACCAGGTGTGAACTATGATGAGACCTTTTCACCAGTAGCGATGTTAAAGTCTATTAGAATTTTATTGGCTATCGCTGCTTACCATGATTATGATATTTGGCAAGTGGATTTAAAAATATCTTTTCTTAATGGATTTCTTGATGAAGAAATCTATAAGGAACATCAAGAGGGTTTTGTCTCCAGCCAAAATTTTGGGATGGTATGTAAGCTGAAGAAGTCCATTTATAGACTGAAACAAGCTTTGCAGAGTTGGAATCTTCATTTTGATGAGGTAATTAAATTGTCTGGTTTTCTCAAAAATAAAGAAGAACCTTGTGTATATAAGAAGGTTAGTGGGAGTATGATAGTTGTCTTGGTGCTTTAGGTTGATGACATCCTGATAATTGGAAATGATCTTGGAATGATGTATGGTGTTAAAACATATCTCTGTAAAAACTTCTCCATGAAAAACTTGGGTGAAGCTTCCTATATACTTGGTATAAAACTCTATAGAGCTAGAGAAAGGAAGCTGATTGGGTTATCCCAATCTTCGTACATAGATATGTGACCGGTGCGTAATCACACGCGTATAACGCAAGCGCACATATCGTTCAAGTAGTATAAAAAATATCGATCCCACGAGGACTTAATACCTAAACTATTAATTTATGGAGTCAACTGTTTACTAGTATCTAATGGATTATTGATTGATTGGGTGATGACTTTAAATTTAAAAACAAGTAAATAAAATTGCACGAAAATATGTTGAGGAAAATTCAAATTTTAAAACTTCAAAGGGTTGTGAATTCTTCCAATATATTTTGAAAAGATGAAGTGATTATTTTATGTTTGTTTAATATATCGGTTTACTAACTTGGAACACGAAATTATGCAAAAGCCTCTGTCGATGGTCAGCTGCACATACCCAATGTAATCCAATTAAACCATATGTCTATGTTAACCAAATTACCTGGATTCATTAAGATTAAGTTCCAATTGTGGTTAACCTCGCCCGACAGATATATGTCTATCCTGTAAGGAAATCTATTAAAGGGTTATCTATCCTAAATGAAGATCGTGGGCTATTAAGTCTAAGGCTGAAACCTAAAAGTCCTTTGTAAGGTTTATTTTAAGTTTACCAGATCAATCTTATTAGTGGCCAGTTAATAAGAAGCATTAGGAATAAGAATTAATAAATAAACTTTATATTACCTAAACTATAAAATAACCCCTTATAAACCGGTGATATTGAAATTCATCACAACCCCAGATAATAGACTTAGTTACGACACATATCTAAGGCTAATAAAAGCTTAAATAAAATAAAAGACATGCTGAAAAGTAAAATGCTAGAAAGTAAAGAAAAATACAATAAAAGAAAATGCTAGGGTTAAATGATCCACTTTTATTACTACTATTTTAGATATCCCCCTTAATATAATATATTAACTTATGTGATATTACCAACCAGCCATATAAGCGGTAACCTGATTAAGTCAAATTAATATATAATTACCAACTGACCAACCAGGCGGTATCCATACTTAGTCAGGTTAAAACCAGTTTATGAATAATTACCAACCGACCAATATAATGGTATCATTGGTAAGTCAAGTTTTAAGTAGTTATTATATTATAATTAAGAGAGATTAATCTATATAGCAATAATAAAAGTTTTACCTTTCACCATAGCAGGGGGAAGTTACCTCATCATTGCTGAATAGTAAAAACTGAAAAAGTAAAGAAAGTAAATTACTATTACAAAAAGTAAATAAAAATTAATTACATAACTGAAATTTAAACAAACTAGATACAAACTCTTTATTTACATCAGATAATTCAGAGAGAAAGGTAAATCTGAAACTGAAATTTCAAGCTGAATTTGTAGGGATCGACGGGCTTCACGCGTCGCGACGCGAACTCCTTACGCGTCGCGACGCACCGTGTTTTTCGTCGCCAAATACGGCGCGTCTTCCGGATTGGCTGACACATGTTCTGGCGGTTGGGAGCTGAATGATTGTGCTGATGTGCCGATGATGTGGGAATGATGTGTCAATGACGTGGCGACACGTGGCGATGTGGATTGTCGGTACCATAAGATTGTGACACGTGTCACGCGATGATTGGTTGATGATGACGTGGCACACTGACTTGGCATGTGGCTGATGTGGACGCCACGTGGTTGACACGTGGATGACACGTAGACGACACATGGCGATGGCGATTGTCGGCACCATAGGATGATGACACATGGCAAGGCGCACGTTAGCATATTTGCTCTGATGTTGACACGTGGCAGACGCATGTTAGCATCCGGTGCATGTTAGCAGACTTCTCAGATTGTGGCACGTGGTACATTTTATTTTAGCATGAAGTAGCGTAAGTTAGCGCATGCCGGCGCATGTTAGGCGTCGTGACGCGTAGAACTCGTCGCGACGCGTGAAATGACCATTTTTCCCTTTTGTTCATTTTTCACTATTTGTCCCTGAATCACCTCCAAAATGTCCTGAAACTTTATTTATCTACAAAATAACACAAAACACATCAAAATATTCATAAAACTCAAGAAACTATACAAAATATTAGATCAAATGAATAAGAAATAGTGATACATTTTCCACACATCAATATGTCCCTACAAAGGTACAACTTTAGCGATTGTAATAAGGATAAGTTTCTTATTGAAGGATGTGATTTACAGATAATAGGATATATGGATTCTAACTTTCAGTCAGATCCTGATGATAGAAAATCTACCTCAGGTTTTGTATTCACTCTTAACAATGCTGCAGTTAGTTGGAAGTGTTCCAAACAATGATCAACAGTTGATTCCACCATCAAGGTGGAATATATTGCGACATCAGATGCTGCTGTAACATCCCGCCTAAGCCAGGATGCTACCGGCATGAGACAGGCTAATCTTGTCTCTATAAGTCTCTGACTCTGATAAAAATTCGGCATGGACTTTGCTAAAAGTCATGCAACTTGGATCAAGTCCAGCACCTCAATACAACCTATAGGGCCCGACACTAATAACATACACTAAATCAATAAACTCAAGACATAAATGATTGGGTTCCATGCCCAAAAATACGTATAAACAAAAACTTTTACAATTACACTTGTACAGACTTAAACTTTTTACAACAAGACTTATAAACGACTCTTATACGCCCAAGACCTGGTGACTGGCTGACTGCAATGCTGCTATCCGGCTTCTCAAGCTCTGAAATCCGTAGTCGACCAATCAGGTCACCAACCTGCATAACTCAAAACACTGTTGGGATGTGAGTCATAAGAGTCAGTAAGTAACTATGATCATTCCTTGAGCGTCAAACACATGCAAAGTCTGAATTCTATTTCTGTATTAACCTGGCTGTCTATACGACCATGCAAATGTTTACTGGATCTGAACTAATTATCTATTTCTTAATCATTTCACAAACATATTACTTTTGTTACCAGTACCTTTAACTGATCACACACATACAATAAATCATGTTTGCTATTTATATTTTCATACATTTAAAATATACTCATCACATTACTATATCTCCATCTATTAAGTCAATTTCCATCACGTTTCTGTTGCGCTACTCTGATATCTTTCTACTTTCTTATAAACTTTTTACTAATCTAGTTCAGGTAATTATTATAACTTTATTTCTTCCTTTATTTTGAAATATCATCAAATCGGTTATTATTAAACATTCTTTCTATCTCAAACACTCAATACACTATCAAATCATCATACACTAGTGTTTCACAAATTGATCCTCCTATGTACACATACCACACACACAATACTAATCATATATACATATCGATGCAAACATGCCATTATGCATTAATGCCAACTACATGTTTTTCAAATGATATCCAGAATATATGCTTTATATGCAAAATTAGAAAATTATACTTTATTTATCATGCAATGCTTTTATAAAATACTTCTTGAAAACCTTTTCTGAAATGCTGTTTTCAGAAAACTCTTTCTGAACAATCTTTCTGAAAACTCTGTTTGAAAATCTATTTATAAAACTTATGTCTGAAATCATGCTTTGAAAACTGATGGTACTCGAATCTAGTTTCTGAAAACTGTTTACTGAAAACTGTTTACTAAAAACTAAGCTCTGAAATCTGGATACAGAAAATCTGAAAACTATGTACTGAGAGTCTGAAAACTGAAAACTGCTCTACGTCCAGGACCATAACTCAACTGGACGTCTCTCTACACCCAGAACATTACTCAACTGGGTGTACTCGATGCCCAGGACCATAACTCAACTGAGCATCTCTAGAACTGGTGGTACCCTATGTCCAGGACAAATACTCAACTAGCAACGTAGAGCTCTACACCAGGACCATAACTCAACTGGCAGTGTAGCCACCAAGTTCTGAAATCAGGATTTCGGGACTCTGTAGTCCCTAATCCTGTTCGAGAATCTGAGAGCGTCCCCTCAGTCCTCCACATGTGCACATGCTACTATATCCGTCAATTGCAAAGTATCCGTCAATTCCAAACTGTGTCTCAAGTTACATACTGGGGTGAGGTTTTACCTCATGCCCCGAAAACATAAAACCGTGGATAAACTTTTAAAACATGAATCGAATCTCATAACTGTAAGAAATATTTTCGGAAAAATATTTCTTTTAAGAACATTTGAAACTTTTCTTATGTTCAAAACAATCTTGACTTCTTTATCAGTTCTGAATATCATAAATCACTTATATGCTCATGCATTCCTACGAATAAATGATATATATATCCTTAATTATATGCTTTCGTCATACATACTTCGTACACGTACATATAGTCAAAATTTAGCTTACCTTCATATTCAATAATATCAGCGGCTTATAAAATAATTCCACAAATAATCTATACTCATACATTCGCACCTAACCATCATCAACACATGTAGAAATGAAACACTTAATACTTATACAACTTACGTACCACACTTCACATTTATAATCTATAACATTACCAATTAAACAATTCAATCATAGAGTAATATCTTCCTCAACATATTGACTAGTTTAGCAATTTTCCAATATTTCTAATTCATATTTACACATTCTTATATGTTTATCTTTCTGTTGTCATATATTTATATGCATATGATTATGCTTATCTATAATTGAATAACGTATTCATTCTATCATTTCATGCCTTCATTTCTAACTATCTTATGTTCTATATTTTTATACTATCATTAGCTCATATTACAAAATTTACTTAGTCAACCATTTTCTTACAATTTCGGCCATAGGGTAATACATACCCATTTTGCATCTTAAATCAATCTTATTATTAAAACTGGATTCAAGTACTGTAGAGATATAATATATATATATATATATATATATATATATATAAAACTATATTTTCAAGCTTAATCATCTAATAATTTCTATTTTCTAGATTCCCAAAAATTCCCAATTTTCCTAGGGCTGTCTCTACCGATTCTTTTCCTTTTCTAATTTATTCAATTTCTTTCCAAATTTGCACCCAAAACTGAAATTAATTTACTCTAACATGTTCCTACTCAACTTAATTCATTGAATTTCTCAATCCCCTTTTAACGAATCCCAAAACCAAAAACCCAAGAAATTTACTGCTATAGTGTACTTACCATTTGCAAAACCCATCTTCTCCTTCTTCTTCTTCCTCTCTCATCTTTCCTTTGCCTTATTCTCCTCTCTTTTCTGGTTTTCTTCATTTTTCTTCCATTTCCTTCTCTGCTTTCCCCCTTTACCTGCTCGTTTTCTTCTTGGAAAATTGATTATAATTTTCTTTTTTTTTTCTTGGATCATCTTCATAATTTTCACTTTACTCTCGGCATCTCTCCAATTCTCTCGTTCTTTCTTTCTCTTTCCATATTTAATTAACTCCATAAACAAAATCAACTCCCAGATTTGGAATCTCTCAGCTTCTTCTTCTTCCCTGCCCTGCCTCTCTTTCTCATCTCTTTTTATTCATTCTCTATTTCTCGGCTCTCGATCTCTCCCTCTTGACCCATTTTTCTCTCTCTGCCTTTTTGATTTCTTTTCCCCTATTTCTTATTTTCTGTCATTCCTTCTCGATTTATCTCGAATTTTCTTTCTTTTTTCTGGTCTTTCTCCCCCTCTCCCAGTAACTGTGTGTGTATATTAAATGACAATCACGTGTGTGTTAGTATATCACATGTGTGTGTACTAATTATATAAGTGTGGGTATTAAATATGTGTGGATGATCATAGTACACGTGTGTGTAAATAACATAAATATCTTGATTTATTTATTATTTATACTTGTTTGATAATTCACAATTTCACCCCTCAAATTTAATTCAACGAAAATTTATAATTAATTTCATGAAAAATTCCCATTTACTGAAAAAAATAAACCTCGCGCTCGGACTCGGCCTCACGCGAGAAAAATTAAAGATACGAAGACATGCTAAAATAAATAAGGGATGTTACATTCACCCCTCCTAAGGCAGGATGCTACCGGCAGGAGACAGACTAATCTTGTCTCCATAAGCCTCTGACTCTGATAAAAATTCGGCATGGCCTTTGCTAAAAGTCATGCAACCTGGATCAAGTCCAGCACCTCAATATAACCTATATGGCCCGACACTAATAACATACACTAAATCAATAAACTCAAGACATAATATGATTGGGCTCCATGCCCGAAAATACGTATAAACAAAAACTTTTACAATTACACTTGTACAAACTTAAACTTTTTACAACAAGACTTATAAACGACTCTTATACGCCCAAGACCTGGTGACTGGCTGACTGTAATGCTGCTATCCGGCTTCTCAAGCTCTGAAATCCGTGGTCGACTGATCAGGTCACCAACCTGCAAAACTCAAAACACTGTTGGGATGTGAGTCATAAGACTCAGTAAGTAACTATGTTCATTCCTTGAGCGTCAAACACATGCAAAGTCTGAATTTTATTTCTGTATTAACCTGGCTGTCTATACGACCATGCAAATGTTTACTGGCTCTGAACTAATTATCTATTTCTTAATCATTTCACAAACATATTACTTTTGTTACCAGTACCTTTAACTGATCACACACATACTTTAAATCATGTTTGTTATTTATATTTTCATACATTTAAAATATACTCATCACGTTACTATATCCACATTTATTAAGTCAATTTCCATCACGTTTCTGTAACGTGATGAGTATATTTTAAATGTATGAAAATATAAATAACAAACATGATGGTACTTTCTACTTTCTTATAAACTTCTTACTAATCTAGTTCAGGTAATTATTATAACTTTATTTCTTCGTTTATTTTGAAATATCATCAAATCGGTTATTATTAAACATTCTTTCTATCTCAAACACTCAATACACTATCAAATCATCATACACTAGTGTTTCAAAAATTGATCCTCCTATGTACACATACCACACACACAAATACTAATCATATATACATATCGATGCAAACATGCCATTATGCATTAATGCCAACTACATGCTCTTCAAATGATATCCAGAATATATGCTTTATATGCAAAATTAGAAAATTATACTTTATTTATCATGCAATGCTTTTATAAAATACTTCTTGAAAACCTTTTCTGAAATGCTATTTTCAGAAAACTCTTTCTGAACACTCTTTCTGAAAACTCTGTTTGAAAATCTATTTATAAAACTTATGTCTGAAATCATGCTTTGAAAACTGATGGTACTCGAATCTAGTTTCTGAAAACTGTTTACTGAAAACTGTTTACTAAAAACTGAGCTCTGAAATATAGATACAGAAAATCTGAAAACTATGTACTGAGAGTCTGAAAACTGAAAACTGCTCTACGTCCAGGACCATAACTCAACTGGACGTCTCTCTACACCCAGGACCATAAATCAACTGGGTGTACTCGATGCCTAGGACCATAACTCAACTGAGCATCTCTAGAACTGGTGGTACCCTACGTCCAGGACAAACACTCAACTAGCAACGTAGAGCTCTACACCCAGGACCATAACTCAACTGGCAGTGTAGCCACCAAGTTCTGAAATCAGAATTTCGGGACTCTGTAGTCCCTAATCCTGTTCGAGGATCTGAGAGCGTCCCCTCAGTCCTCCACATGTGCACATGCTTACTATATCCGTCAATTCCAAACTGTGTCTCAAGTTACATACTGGGGTGAGGTTTTACCTCATGCCCCGAAAACATAAAACCGTGGATAAACTTTTAAAACATGAATCGAATCTCAAAACTGTAAGAAATATTTTCAGAAAAATATTTCTTTTAAGAACATATGAAACTTTTTTTATGTTCAAAACAATCTTGACTTCTTTATCAGTTCTGAATATCATAAATCACGTATATGCTCATGCATTCCTACGAATAAATGATATATATATCCTTAATTATATGCTTTCGTCATACATACTTCGTACACGTACATATAGTCAAAATTTAGCTTACCTTCATATTCAATAATATCAGCGGCTTATAAAATAATTCCACAATAATCTATACTCATACATTCGCACCTAACCATCATCAACACATGTAGAAATGAAACACTTAATACTTATACAACTTACGTACCACACTTCACATTTATAATCTATAACATTACCAATTAAACAATTCAATCATAGAGTAATATCTTTCTCAACATATTGACTAGTTTAGCCATTTTCCAATATTTCTAATTCATATTTACACATTCTTATATGTTTATCTTTCTGTTGTCATATATTTATATGCATATGATTATGCTTATCTATAATTGAATAACGTATTCATTCTATCCTTTCACGCCTTCATTTCTAACTATCTTATGTTCTATATCTTTATACTATCATTAGCTCATATTACAAAATTTACTTAGTCAACCATTTTCTTACAATTTCGGCCATAGGGTAATACATACCCATTTTGCATCTTAAATCAATCTTATTATTAAAACTGGATTCAAGTACTGTAGATATATATATATATATATATTATATATATATATATATATATATATATATATATATATATATATATATAACTATATTTTCAAGCTTAATCATCTAATAATTTCTATTTTCTAGATTCCCAAAAATCCCAATTTTCCTAGGGCTGTCTCTACCGATTCTTTTCATTTTCTAATTTATTCAATTTCTTTCCAAATTTGCACCCAAAACTGAAATTAATTTACTCTAACATGTTCCTACTCAACTTAATTCATTGAATTTCTCAATTCCCCGTTTAACAAATCCCAAAACCAAAAACCCAAGAATTTACTGCTATAGTGTCTTCTCCTTCTTCTTCTTCCTCTCTCATCTCAGCCTTTGCCTTCTTCTCCTCTCTTTTCTGGTTTTCTTCATTTTTCTTCCATTTCCTTCTATGCTTTCCCCCTTTACCTGTTCGTTTTCTTCTTGGAAAATTGATTCTAATTTTCTTTTTTTTTTTGCTTGGATCATCTTCATAATTTTCCCTTTCCTCTCGGCATCTCTCCAATTCTCTCGATCTTTCGTTCTCTTTCCATATTTAATTAACTCCATAAACAAAATCAACTCCCAGATTTGGAATCTCTCAGCTTCTTCTTCTTCCCTGCCCTGCCTCTCTTTCTCATCTCTTCTTATTCATTCTCTATTTCTCGGCTCTCGATCTCTCCCTCTTGACCCATTTTTCTCTCTCTGCCTTTTTGATTTCATTTCCCCTATTTCTTATTTTCTGTCATTCGTTCTCGATTTCTCTCGAATTTTCTTTCTTTTTTCTGGTCTTTCTCCCCCTCTCCCAGTAACTGTGTGTGTATATTAAATGTCAATCACGTGTGTGTTAGTATATCAAATGTGTGTGTACTAATTATATAAGTGTGGGTATTAAATATGTGTGGATGAGCATAGTACACGTGTGTGTGAATAACATAAATATCTTGATTTATTTATTATTTATACTTGTTTGATAATTCACAATTTCACCCCTCAAATTTAATTCAATGAAAATTTATAATTAATTTCATGAAAAATTCCCATTTACTAAAAAAATAAACCTCGCTCTCGGACTCGGCCTCTCGGGCGAAAAATTAAATATACGAAGACATGCTAAAATAAATAAGGGATGTTACAGCTGCAAATGAAGCTGTATGGATTAGAAAATTTATCACAGAATTAAGAGTTGTCCCAAGCATCGAGGATTCGATTCCATTGATCAGTGATAATAGTGGTGCCGTTGCACAGGCAATAGAACCGAGAGCGTATCGGAAATCAAAATATGTGGAGCGTATTGGCAGCCAGCATGTGCACCGAAATGTGAAAAGAAAGGAGCACAGCTGCAGCCAGTGTTTGGGAAGCTGGCAACTTTGCCAGCTTGCTCAAACCGCGTGACACTGTTCACGCGGTTTGAGCATTATAAATTGAGCCATTCATCAATTGTTTTTGTATCCCAGTAATCCCAGAAGTGAGAATAATATAGAGTAAAGTGGTGTGAGAGAGTTTTTTGTAAAGCTTGGGTTATAAAGCTTTGTAATTCTTTTTTTGTAATATAAAAGAAGAGTTTTCTCTCCATCACCTCTATTCGTGTGTGTTTAATCACAGAAAGTGGTATCAGAGCTAAGGTTACTCGGAGGGATCCCGAAACTCAAAAACAGAGCTTCGGTTCGGAAAGTTGATTCCGACAAAAGTTGTCACAAATCGATTTTGAGCATACCATCGGATTTTTCACGGCGAGACGAGCACGGTGGTATTTTCCGGCGATCGATCGGAGGTCTCAGCTGCCCTCACGCGCCGCACGCGCCATCCAGAGAGCTCGACACTCGCTACACGCGCTGCTCAAGGAGGAAGACGACCACGTCAGCGCTGAGTCAGCGCCCAGTCAGCTGCCACGTCAGCAGGTCCTGCACAGTCATCAGCCCAGTCAGCAGTCCACATCAGCAGACCAGTCAGCAGACACGTGTGTATCCAGTCAGTGCACCGCGTGTCTGCCACGTCAACAGAACTGCCACGTCAGCGTTGCCTGGTAAATTTCAGATAGGTCCCTGAATTTTCTGGAAATTATAATTTAGCCCATATACTTTCAGAAATTTTCAATTTAGTCCCTATACTTTTTGGAAATTTCAATATAGTCCCTGAACTTTTCCGTAATTTCACTTTGGCCCCTTAACATTCGGAAATTGCACTTTGACCCCTGTAATTTCTGAAATTTAGAATTTGGTCCCTGTGTCGGATTTTGACAAACGAAGTGTAATTTCCACCATTTTCGACCATTCCGGACGCAACAGTGAGGTCCGTTTTTTGAAATTATGCTTAGAATTTTTATGATGGAGGGGAGCAACGGAAAAATGATTTTGTTAACCAGTACAAACTATGTCACATGGAGAGGAAGGATGAAAGACCTTCTGTATGTGAAGGACTATGATGGATCGGTGTTTCTAGAGCAGAAACCAGAAGGAATGACCGTTAGAAAGTGGGCTAATCTTCACCAGAAAATATGCAGTACTATTCGTCAGTGGATCGACGATAGTATCGTCAACCATGTCAGTGAAGAAACAAATGCACGTGACTTATGGAGAAAGCTGGAGGAGCTTTTCCGAGCAAAGACTGGAAACAACAAGCTGTACTACATCAAGAAAATGATGGTTTTAAATACCAGGAAGGTACAGCTGTGGCGGACCATATCAACGATTTCCTCGGAACCATGAAAGAATTGTCTGGATTGGGCATAGACTTCGGTGATGAGGTAAATTGCTTAATACTCCTTAATACGTTACCAGAATCTTGGGAAACGTTCAGATCTACGGTGATAAATTCAGCCGCAAATGGGAAAGTCACTATGGAGATGGCAAAGACCAGGATCTTCGAGGAAGAAAAGAGGACGAGAATGCAGGAGTCAGCATCAGCCTCAACCTCAGAAGCTCTAGTGACAAAAAGAACACCAGAAGGGGGAGGAAAAAGCCGAGGCCCAGGTAGACCAGACAAGAACCGGGGGAAATCAAGAACAAGATATTGAGTGCTATCACTGCAAAAAGAAAGGCCATATGAAACGGATTGCTACAAACTGAAGAACGAGCAGTCCAGGAGAGATGGCGACTCTAATCAAGAAAGAGTTGCTACTACCACCGAGAAAACCTCCAAAGAATTCCGTATTATATATGAAGAAGATGTTGTGAATCTTGCCAGCCACGAGACCAGTTGGGTGATAGATAGTGGCGCATCCATACACGCCACATCTCGCATAGACTTCTTTTCATCTTACATACCAGGGGACTACGGTGCTGTAAGAATGGGGAATGACGGACAGTCCAAAGCCGTCGGTATTGGAGACATCTGCCTTGAAACAGAGAACGGGACAAGGCTAGTGTTGAAGGGAGTCAAGCACATCCAAGATATCCGGTTAAACCTGATCTCAACAGGCAAGCTGGATGATGAAGGTTTCTGCAGCACCTTTAGTGACAGATGCTGGAAGGTCACTAAAGGATCAATGGTTGTGGCACGAGGTAAGAAAGATTCAACTCTGTATTTGATGCATGCTAAGCTTTCCAATAGTAGCATAAATATAGTTAACAGTAATGAGGCAGCCGAGCAATGGCACAAAAAGCTCGGTCACATGAGTCAAACGGGGATGGAGATACTACGCAGGCGGAATGTTCTTCCGGAACTGAAGAACTCACACTTACGGAAGTGTGAACACTGCATGGCTGGAAAGCAGAACAGAGTGTCTTTCCAGAGCTCCCCGCCTTAACGGAAACTGGAGGTACTTGACCGCATACATTCAGATGTATGCGGTCCGATGCAGACAAGAACACTTGGTGGGTCACTGTATTTTGTGACATTCATTGATGATCATTCAAGGAAGATCTGGGCATACACCTTGAAGAGAAAAAATCAAGTGTGGGAGTGTTCAAAGAGTTTCATGCCTGGTGGAGAGAGAAATCGGCAAGAAACTTAAATGCATCAGAACAGACAATGGTGGAGAATACAGAGGTCCGTTTGATCAGTACTGCAAGACGCAAGGAATCAGACATCAAACGACACCTCCGAAGACACCTCAGCTGAATGGCCTAGCTGAGAGGATGAACAGAACCTTGCGAGAGGATCAGAAGCTTGCTGTCACAAGCCAAGCTGCCGAAGACATTCTGGGGGGAGGCACTCATCACAGCAGTACATGTTTTGAACATGTCCCCAGTGGTCGCACTGAAAGGTAATGTTCCTAACCAAGCTTGGACAGGTAAAGAAGTGTCATACGAACACTTGCATGTCTTTGGGTGCAAAGCATTTGTACACATCCCAAAGGACGAGAGATCCAAGCTTGATGTAAAGACGCGACAATGTGTCTTTATTGGCTATGGTCAGGATGATTTCGGCTACAAATTGTATGATCCTGTGGAGAAGAAGATCGTCAGGAGCCGAGATATTGTCTTTGTTGAAGACCAGACCATAGAAGATATCTGAAATGAGATGAAGACAATGCCCCAGCAATACAGAAATGTGAATCCAGAACCTCATACACCGGTGCCAGTACGATTTGAAGATGAGGTTCCCAGACAGGAGGGTACAGGTGATGAAGCTCCCAAAGATGATGATCATGATCAACCACCAGTACCAGAATTCCACCAACAGTTCCACAGAGAAGGTCTGACAGAGACAGGAGACCTTCAACCAAGTACTCTGCATATGAGTATGTGTTGCTTACTGACGGGGGAGAACCCAAGAGCTACCAGGAGGCTGTGGAAACAGAGGACAGAGAAAAGTGGGAGGAAGCCATGCAAGATGAGATGAAATCTTTGCATGACAATCACACTTTTGAGTTGGTGAAATTACCAAGAAGCAAAAGGGCTTTGAAGAACAAATGGGTGTACAGGGTGAGCAACAGGAGCACACTTCACAACCCCCGTACAAAGCCAGACTAGTTGTCAAGGGATTCAATCAGAGGAAAGGCATTGACTTCGATGAAATCTTCTCTCCAGTTGTGAAGATGTCATCCATCAGAGTGGTACTCACAGCTTAGCAACAAGCCTCGACCTGGAAGTTGAGCAGATGGATGTCAAGACCGCATTTCTTCACGAGGATCTGGAAGAAGAAATTTACATGGAGCAACCAGAAGGCTTCAGAGTCAGAGGGAAAGAGGACTATGTGTGCAGACTCAGGAAAAGCCTCTACTGTTTGAAACAGGCACCGAGACAGTGGTACGTGAAGTTTGAGTCAGTTATGGGGGAGCAGGGATACAAGAAGACCACTTCAGACCATTGTGTTTTCGTTCAGAAATTTTCTGACGATGACTTTATCATCTTACTGTTATATGTAGATGATATGTTGATAGTTGGACGGAATCAATCGAGGATTGATAATTTGAAGCAACAACTGAGTAAGTCTTTTGAGATGAAAGACTTGGGGCCAGCTAAACAGATTCTTGGCATCAGGATCGGCCGTGATCGAAAGCCAGAAGGTTATACTTGTCACAGGAGGAGTACATCGAGAAGGTACTTCAGAGATTCCAGATGGACAAGGCTAAAACGGTTAGCACTCCTCTTGCTACCTACTTTAGATTGAGTACACAACAGAGTCCCTCTACTAAGACAGAGAAGGAGGAAATGAAACAGGTTCCATACACCTCAGCAGTGGGAAGTCTTATGTATGCCATGGTGTGCACGAGGCCAGACTTGGCACACGCAGTTGGATTGGTCAGCCGGTTTATGTCAAACCCAGGACGGGAACACTGGAATGCGATCAAATGGATCATGCGGTATCTTCGAGGCACTTCCAAGATGAGGTTATGTATTGGAAGCAGTGAACCAGTGTTGATAGGCTACACCGATTCAGATATGGCAGGAGATGTGGATACCCGAAAGTCTACTTCGGGGTATCTGATTACTCTCTCAGGAGGAGCTGTGGCATGGCAGTCTAGGTTGCAGAGGTGTGTTGCACTTTCTACAACAAAGGCAGAATTCATTGCAGTGACAGAAGCTTGCAAGGAATTGATGTGGATGAAGACATTCGTCCAGGAATTGGGTTTCAAGCAGGATAAGTACATTTTGTACTGCGATAGCCAGAGTGCTATCTACCTTGGTAAAAATTCTACTTTTCATTCGAGGTCAAAACATATCGATGTGAGGTATCATTGGATACAGGACGTCCTGAGCTCAAGACTGTTAGAACTCAGGAAGATTCACACCGACGACAACGGTGCCGATATGTTCACGAAGGTTTTACCGATGGAGAAGCTTGAAATCTGTCGTGCCATAGCCGGGATGACAAAACTCTCAACATAATCAGAGTGGGGAGAGACAGAGAACTACGATTGGCTTGATCCCAACTCAAGGTACGTAGGAAGTCATACAGATGCAGCCAGGGGATGATCCTTTTGGAGGATCCGGTTTGGATGATTGATGGTCGGCTCAGATTTTGAGGAAATCTTCACCGAGAGGGAGATTTGTTGGCAGCCAGCATGTGCACCGAAAGGTGAAAAGAAAGAGCACAGCTGCAGCCAGTGTTTGTGAAGGTGGCAACTTTGCCAGCTTGCTCAAACCGCGTGACATTGTTCACTACGCGGTTGAGAATTATAGCATAATTGAGCCATTCATCAATTGTTTTTGTATCCCAGTAATCCTAGAAGTGAGAATAATAGAGAGTAAAGTGGTGTGAGAGTTTTTTGTAAAGCTTGGGTTATAAAGCTTTGTAATTCTTTTGTTTGTAATATAAAAGAAGAGTTTTCTCTCCAATCACCTCTATTCGTGTGTGTTTAATCACGACAAAGCGGAAGTACCACATTAATCGTGAGATTATCGCTCGAGAAGATGTTCCTATAAACAAGATGTCTAGAGAGGACAATAAATAATAGACCCGCTTTTGAAGGGCCTTGCCTCTGAGACTATATGATAGATATTTAGAGGCGATGGGTATTAGATACCATCAAATTTGGCATTCTAGAGCAAGTGGAAGAAAATGTTAGAGTTAGTGTTTGGGCCCGCAAAATTTTGTTGAATTT
>SKCR01015866.1:0-20898 GCA_019454045.1 Zanthoxylum bungeanum
AAATGATGAGAGTGCAATTTCCTTATTACATAGTTAATTTGCTACAACAACACAATGATCTGTGCAAATAGTGACGCTATGGGTCATATTATCCAACACATCCATCAATGTGTGCCCGTTGAAAATTCTGGCAAGATTGGGTATGAAAGCAACAGACTTGGACCCCTCCAGTATGACTATTAAGGCTTATGATGACAGTAAAAGGGGAGTTGAGGGTACCTTTGTGGCTATGGTCAAGGTAGGCCCTATTGAAGATGAAGTCGAGTTTACAGTGCTGGACATCCCAGCCACTTTTGCCTTATTGTTGGGAAGGCCTTGGTTTCACAAACTGGGGGGCGTGCCTTCCACTTTGCATCAGATGATCAAGTTCCCGTATGGGGGAGAAGTTGTTACTATCCGGGCTGAGGTAGATAATGATGTGGCTGCCTTGGAGATACAACCTTTCACAAGGTTTCAGGTGTCAGCTACTTTTGAGGAATGGGTGGATCCTAGGGTGGCTAGGATCATGAGAAAAATGAAGTTTGAACCGGGTGAAGGTTCAAAGTTGCCAGATTTCAGAGGACAGACCACTCGGAAAGGTTTGGGGTATAAGTCTGATGAAGAAAAGCCGAAGGTCAAGAAAAAGGGCTTGAAACTGATGGAATTTTTTGTGAAAGCTTCAGGATAACAAGGGGAGCCTGAACCTGTGGAAGTTAATGGGATTGTGGTGCCTGGATTTGAGATCTTCCAGGATTTGTTGGGTGAGAAACCGCTGACTAAAGAAGTTGTGGAAGCAGAGAATTGGGAAGAAGAGTTGATGAAGTTGGAGAGCCTGACTCTGGGAGAGGATGAAAAGCCTGAGGAAGACCTGATTGCAGGGGAAGAAGTGTCTATAGATGATGAAGACATTTACCTTCCTGATTTGTTTGAATGTACTTCCGCATTATCCAATAATAAAGACATTTATTTTGCTTACTTGCCTGAGTCATTTCCATTAACTCTGCACGAATCAAGCATATTTGATATCAGTTCGGCCAGAACTACCGCATTTAACTTGGGTACACTTGAGAACCCCAAGGAAATTCTGATTGCAAGTGAAGTTACCTCTGAAGAGAGGGAGAAACTAGAAGAAGTGTTGGTCAGATATGCCAAAGTGTTTGCTTGGTCCTATGAGGACATGCCTGGGGTAAACAGAAACATTGCCCAGCACACAATACCAACTTATCCGAATATGAGGCCAATAAAACAGAAACTCCGACGGATGAGACCATAATGGGCTGAGAAAGTCAGAGAGGAAGTTAAGAAATAGATAGATGTGGGGTTCCTGGAAGTAGTAAAATATCCAGAGTGGTTGGCTAATATAGTGTCGGTACCAAAGAAAGATGGGAAGGTCAGAATGTGTGTAGACTACAGAGATCTCAACAAGGCTTGTCCGTAAGATGATTTTCCTCTGCCGCATATAGATGTTCTGGTTGATAGTGCGGCTTTATCTGCTATGTATTCATTTGCAGATGGATTTTCAGGTTACAATCAGGTTCTCATGGCTGAGGAACATAAACACAAGACTGCATTTGTTACCGAGTGGGGTACTTATTGTTACAAGGTTATACCGTTTGGACTTAAGAATGCGGGAGCTACTTATCAGCGGATGGCCACTACACTTTTCCATGCCTTGATGCACAAAGAGATTGAGGTGTATGTGGATGACATGATGGTAAAATCAGAGACAAGAGTTGGGCATATTGAAGCACTGGAAAGGTTCCTTCAGAGAGTTGACATATATAACCTGCGGCTTAATCCCAAGAAATGTGTGTTCGGGGTTACATCAGGAAAATTGCTTGGTCATACAGTAGGAATGGGCGGAATAGAGGTAGACTCCGAGAAGATCAAGGCAATCACAGAAATGCCTGCACCAAAGACAGAAAAAGAAGTCAGAGCATTCTTGGGAAAGATTCAGTACATCAGTCGGTTCATTGCCAAGTTGACATCAGTATGTGAGCCTATCTTCAAACTATTGAGAAAAGATCAGCCAGTGAGATGGAATGAACAGTGTCAGACAGCTTTCGACAAGATCAGAGAGTACTTGGTAAAGCCTCATGTATTGAAACCTCCGAGACCGGGCAGACCTTTGGTATTGTATTTGGCTATAGAATCAGAAGCACTAGGGGCAATGATGGTACAGGCAGATGAGACAGGGGTAGAACATGCAGTTTACTATCTGAGTAAGAAGATGCTCCCGTATGAGGCTCGGTATCAAGAAGTTGAGAAGATCTGTCTTTCAGTGGTATGGGCTTCCAGAAAATTACGGCATTATTTCCAGTCATACAAGATCCAGATAGTGGCCAAGGAAAATCCTCTGAAATATCTTCATTCGGTGCCTTCGCTAGTGGGAAAGTTGGGCAGATGGTTGGTATTGCTGACAGAGTTTGACATTGAATATCTCACCTCCAAATTGATCAAAGGGCGAGCAGTAGCAGAGTTTCTGGCAATGGAACCTGTTGAGGGGGATCAGTATAAGTTTGAATTTCCAGATGAAGAGATCCAAGCAATAACAGTTCAGAGATGGAAGATGTATTTCGACGGAGCAGTGAATTACAAGGGAGCCGGAATTGGGATCGTGATAGTGACCCCCGAGGGAGAGACTTTGCCTTTAGCCAAGAGGTTGACATTCAGAGTGACTAATAACATGGCCGAGTATGAAGCATGTGCTTTTGGTCTGACAGCATTGATAGCCTTGAAGGCCGGGAGTGTGGAAGTCTACGGAGATTCTATGTTGGTAGTCCAGCAGATGCGAGGAGAATGGGAATTGAAAGAAGAACGGTTGAAACCTTACCTTTTTCACCTCAGAAAGTTGGCACAGGTTATCCCCGAGTGTAAGTTTCAGCATTTACCGAGAGAAGAGAATCAGATGGCAGATGCATTGGCCACACTTGCAGCAACTTGGGAAAATCCAGAAAAGTTAGTGATGAGACCATTGATACTGACAACAGCGAGCAGACCTGTTTATGAGATAGAAAGAATTCTGGGAGTTGAGGTCGACGACGGTAAACCTTGGTATTATGACATTCAGAGGTATCTGGAACATGGTGAACTCCCGGAAGGGGCAGGCAGAAAAGACAGAATAGCCATTCAGAAGTTGGCTTCCCAGTATGTGATCTTAAAATGGGAACTGTACAAGAGGCAGGTAAACGGTATTCAGTTGAAGTGTTTGAGAAAGGAAGAAGCTCAGCATGTAATGGAAGAAATACACGCCGGGGTATGTGGTCCGCACATGAACGGGTTAAATCTGTCCCGCAAGATAGTGAGACAAGGTTTTTATTGGTCAACCATGGAAACAAACTGCGCGAAGATGGTAAAGCACTGTCATGATTGTCAAGCACATGGTAATTTGAATCACTTACCGCACACAGAGTTACACGGGCTATCAGAGCCGTGGCCTTTCTCAGCATGGGGAATTGATATGATTGGAGAAATTCGACCGAATGCGTCAAATAGGCATCGCTTCATAGTAGTGGCAGTAGATTACTTCTCGAAGTGGGTGGAAGCCGAATCATTCTGTAATGTTACAGCAAAGCAGATGGCAAAGTTTATAGCTCGGAACCTCATGTGTCGGTATGGTATGTCGCATCATGTAGTGACAGACAACGGGGTCCAGTTTCAAGGAGAGACGAAGGCAATGTTACAGAGGTATGGGATAGGCCACCACAAGTCATCACCGTACAGGCCGCAGGCAAATGGGGCAGTTGAGGCAGCCAACAAGACTATAAAGACAATTTTAGCCAAGATGACAGAAAATTGCAGAGATTGGGCCGAGAAACTACCATATGCTCTGTGGGGGTACAGAACATCAGTAAGGACAGCAACAGGGGCCACACCTTACACTTTGGTATATGGAATGGAAACAGTATTGCCGGTAGAAGTGGAGATACAGTCTATGAGGGTATTAACCGAGGCAGAATTACCGGAACAGGATTGGGCCGCACAGAGATTTGATCAGTTAGCACTATTGGATGAGAAGAGAACGAAGTCTTTGTATCACATGCAGTTGTATCAGAAGAGACTAGCCCGGGCATTCAACAAGAAAGTACGTCCCACCAAGATCAGAAAGGGTGATTTGGTACTTAAGCAGTCTAAGCCGTCGACGACAGATCCAAGAGGAAAATTCAGACCTAACTGGGAAGGACCTTACATAGTGCAGAAGGTAATGGGAAATGGAGCAGTTGTAGGCATTGTATTTTTACACATTAGCCCATTGATGAGTCTCATATGGAGGCAACTACCTCTTTAGTCATGAAAGTCGCGGGAAACGGACGTTGGAAGGGTAAAGTTGGAATTTAGTATTTTGTCAGATTTAACTCGCTTGTTTCGCTTCGGGTTCGCTTGTTGAAACTCTATTTTAAAACACACCAAACCCATTTAAAACACATCTCACAAATTAAATAATTAAAACCAATTAAAATTAAACTTAAATTAAATTAAATCACATTCACCAATTAAATTGAACTTGAAATTAAATTAAATTAAATTCCTAATTTAAATAAAACACATTCCTAAATTAAATTAAATCACCTTCCTAAATTAAATAAATCATATCCTTAACTAAAAAGAATACATAAATCACTTCCCAAATTAAAAGATTTCTTTATCACATACTAAATTAAAAGATATCCCTAAATTAATTACACAATCTCTCTTTCCTACCCAAATAAGGTAAACCCCTCCCTTGGCCTATAAAAATAACCCTTCTCCACACAATTCAAACCCTGGCTCATTCTCACGAAATCAACCCTAAAATTCGGAGCTCATTCACACATAATTCACACAACAAAGACCACATTGCCGTCCACACTAACCCCTGAAAATCCTCCCTTGCCGTGACCAAGATCCACAAAAACAACCCTTCACTTAGCCTGCGCAAGCCCTCCACTCACACATTGCCTCAAACTATCACGCCACCTGCCGCGGTGTGAGTGCGGCCTTAAATCTTTGTCCCGGTTCACACCGGGTGGCGACTACATGTTATTTCGTACTCCCAACTAGGCCGCGAGCCTAGAACAGCGTCGCCAAGGTTCTGTTGTCTACAGCAGTGAAGCTATCAGACTTGGAGGGGAACGAGTTCACCGAGCCGATCAACGTAGACAGATTAAAGCAATACTTTGCATGAGGGAGAGAAGACCGAGCAGTCACTACGGGAATTGGCAGAAGACCTAACCCAACGGAATCAGAAAATCATTCATGCATACACGTAACATTGCATTCTCTTCGTGTTTGTTTTCGTTTTGTGTTCGCAGGTTCGAAGAAATGAGAAAGTGGCAGAAATGAGCCGAGCAGCGTCAGCGAAATTTCAGTTTTTGGGATGAGTCCCGAGCGGCGAGGCCCACATCAGCTTGGGGGCGAAGCCCATATCATGTCGGTTCGAGGGCGAGGTCCCTATAGTCAGCGGTGTTGGGTCGAGGTGCCCAGGGTCGAGGTGCCCCCGTTATCAGTTGTAGTTCCGGGTCGAGGTGCCCAGGGTCGAGGTACCCACTACATCATCAGTTCGAGGGTGAGGTCACTATTGTCAGCGATTTTGGGTCGAGGTGCCCAGGGTCGAGGTGCCCACGTTGTCGGTTGTAGTTCCGGGTCGAGGTGCCCAGGGTCGAGGTACCCACTACATCATCAGTTCGAGGGCGAGGTCCCTAATAGTCAGCGGTGTTGGGTCGAGGTGCCCAGGGTCGAGGTGCCCCCGTTGTCAGTTGTAGTTCCGGGTCGAGGTGCCCAGGGTCGAGGTACCCACTACATCATCAGTTCGAGGGCGAGGTCCCTATAGTCAACGGTATTGGGTTGAGGTGCCCAGGGTCGAGGTGCCCCCATTATCGATTGCAGTTATCGGGATACGTCCCAGGATCGAGGTCCGCTACAGTACCAACTCAGCTCGAGGCAGCAGCCGAGCCAGGTAAGTGAAAATGCATTGCATAACTTTGATAGGATTGTTCAAAGTCACACATTGCACAATCAAAGTGGGGGCGACTGTAGGCATTGCATTTTTGCATGTGAAACCCGATGATGAGTCTCAGTTGGAGGCACTACCTTTTTAGCTAAGGATATTGCGGGAAACGGAAGTCGGAAGGGGAAATTCAGAATAAGTACGTCATCAAGTTTATTTCACAAGCTCACTGTCTTCGTTAGTGCTGCGTTCGTTACTTCGTTCGAACGTCAGGCAGATTGCGGACGTTCGTGTGGCGTTCGAATTGGCGTTCGAACGGCGTCGGTGTTTCTGGTTTTGCTGCTACCTCGCACCCCAGCCCAATTAGCTCCCCAAAGCCCATAAAACACATCCCAATTTAATTAAATTAAACATTAAATATTAAATAAAATATTTAAACCATTTACCAATTAAATAAAACATAAAATATAATAATACCTAATGAAGATAAATCAAATATATTAACTTCCTAACTAAACAAATCACATACTAAATTAAAAGATGTCATGCCTAATTAAAATCAATCATAACAAATTAAAGATATTGACTTCCAATTCTAGCCAAGATTTGTCCCCCCTCAATCTTTGACTTTCCTTGCTCAACACCAAATCAATTCCTCAATTTAATGCCAAAATCCCTTCCTTGTGAGACAAGGTGAAGCCCTAACCCTTCTCTATATAAACAACCCCTAACCAAAGCCCTCACACTCCTAGTTCACGCCCATCACAAAAAAAAAGAAGAAAAGAATCTCCAACCCTTAGCTCATACACATAATACACACAACTCACACAAATCACAAGAGAAAAGAAAAGAACCCCAAGCCTTCACATTAAACGTACCTTCACAAACCGATCAGCCCTACACGTCCATAAACCTCACAAATCTCCTCCATTCCATAACCGAAAATAGCAACCCCTTAAGCCTCCACATATCACCGAAAAATATACCCCCAAACGGCAGCCCAAACACGCCCCAAACAGCCGCTAAAGTACCCCCGAAACTGACCCAAACCAGTCCCTAAATCACGCCCAAACAGCAGCAATTTAAACCCTAAAACAGCAGCAAAATACACTTAACATTCCCTAAAAAACCTTAAAAAACAGTAACTTAAAAACTGCATTCATAATCTTTAAAATAATCACACACAACTTCTCTAAGAACCCACACAAAAACTTGGGACAGTCCGTGGAAACGTCAAAACAGGTGACCTGAACAGTGAGCAGCAAAACAGAGGCCGAACAGTAGCAGAACGGAGTCCAAACAGCAAAGCAGTGAGCTAGGACGCTAAACCAGTGAACCGGAGAAGTTGAGGAGCTGTACCCTTCCGACGTCTGTGAAACGAAAGCCTGAAAGTTGGCAAAAAGGTTAGACCTGAATTATGCATGTTGCTTATTTATTTATTTTTTCGTCACTTGAATTATGCATGTTGCTTATTTATGCATGATTCAACCGAGCGCATGGGCTTAGTAAGTGGAATGAAAGATCCCCTATGGGGAGGGGTTAAAGCCCTTTACCACGATGCTTTGCCGCGCCGGTTGATGTGTGTTCGGTTGAATGCAAGATACGTTCAATCGGGCACACTAAGTTTGATATTATTGTGTTTAATTCTTTGTATGCATGACTCAATCGAACGCATGGGCTTAGTAAGTGGAATGAAAGATCCCCTACGGGGAGGGGTTAAAGCCCTTTACCACGATGCTTTGCCGCGCCGGTTGATGTGTGTTCGGTTGGATGTAAGATGTGTTCAATCGGGCATACTTAGTTTGATATGATTGTCTTTATGTCTGTATGCATGATGCGATCAAGCGCATGGGCTTATTAAGTGGAATGAAAGATCCCCTATGGGGAAGGGTTAAAGCCCTTTACCACGATGCTTTGCCGCGCCTCGCATTGTACTATTTGCCATTTATGTATTGCGTCCCATTTCATGCATCAGATCTGTCCCCGTTCGAACGCGTCTACTAACGCAACTCGAACGCGCGTGCATTTTGCCTTATCATGCATCAGGTCTCATTTTCGTTCGAACACGTTCACGAACGCCATACGAACGTTAGTATTCTGTTTCATTTCCGTTCGAACGCCATACGAACGTGAGCATTCTGTTTCATTTCCGTTCGAACGCGTTTACTAACGCTACTCGAACGAGAACCTTCTGTTTACCGTTCGAACGCGTCTACGAACGTTGTACGAACGCACACGGTGAACAGATCCTCTTGCATCACATTACGACATGTCCATCTTAGCATATAGTTACCCCTTTTTATGTTATGCATTTGTATTACCCCTCTAGTTGTCTATTTCTGTTATGCGCTTAAATATCTTTTCTTAATATGCATGTTAGTAAGAATGCTATTTGTTTGCGCTTCTATGTCCACCAATGCGTTAATTAACTTGTATGCTTGCCGTATGATAATCCTTATGTATGCAAATTAAGACATAGATTACATGCAAATAGGCTGCATGCAAATTCGAATATGTGTTACATATAAATTTAGATAAACTTTTTGATGTATGTATGTGAATGTAGAAGCATGATATTCTTAGAAATAAGTGTTACTTAAGCCTAATTAATTTATTATATAAATCCTTTCATTACAAGTGGCATAAGTAATGGACCATTCCGAACCCAACGGTTTGAGGTCTTCCCTTGCGAGGGGTGAGTGCGGCCTTAAATCTCATTTTCCCGATTCACACCGGGTGGCGACTCCATTATTCTCCGGTTTAGTCCCCCGTGGCTACTCCGTACACCCGACCGGGCCGCGAGCCCGGGACAGCATGCGTCGCCCAGTTTCTGTGTTCCCACACAAGGTTTAGTTGATTCAGAGGAAAAGGTTAGGAAAATATATTGGATATATTGGCATATATATTGTATATATATTTCAGACTTGGAGGTCCACCTACCAGATCTAGGAATTGGATGAGATCCAATTGATCTTAGAGATCTACCTAGTTAAATATCATACAGCTTGTTGGCCAAAGTCAAGGTTGTGTGTTATTTAACGGGATCCTAGCCCTCTAGGAAACCAGGTTTCCCGAGTACTCAACAGAGGGTCAGAGGCTCGCCAAAAAATAGTGGGAGGCTAGTATTGAATTTGAAATTTCGTTCAAATATTTAGCTTTACGGGCTTTCAAATTATTTCGTCAATTATTTTATTAGTTGGACTAATATATTATTATTTTTCTTGTAATAGTTACACTGTACCCATACATCGTTAATCGAATAGTTGGACTATTGCGGTTAAGATGACAGGAAAGTTAAGCATTAGGGATATTGTCATGGGCGACAATGTATTTAATAGCACAAACTTTCAAGACTGGGATATGAATCTCAAAATTGTTTTGGGATCCGAGAAGTTACTCTATACAATAGAGCGACCTCTTGGGCCTAAGCCCCTACCTGATCAGTTGCTTGAGCTAGAGCTTTGGAAGACTCATAGCAATGATAATGCGACTGCTCAATCGGTAATGCTTGTCGCTATGACTCCGCAATTTCATCATCAAAACAAGGGGTTGGATCCCTATGAGATGATGGCGAAGTTGCACGATCTTCACCGATCTAATCTTAGATCGTAAAGATACGATTTGCAGAAGAAGCTCTTCCGTGCTCGAATGTCAGAGGGTACGTCTGTTGAGCACCATGTCTCACGGATGATTGCTAACATTGAGTAGCTCGGACAGATGGGCATAGTCTTCGAGGCTGAGACTTCAGTGGATTTGATCCTACAGTCTCTCCCCGACACTTGGAGTGGGTTCATCATGAACTATAACATGTTGAACCAAGACCAAACTCTTGGAGAGTTGATGTCCACTCTGCGTGAGGCAGAAAATGAGCTCCTTAAGGGCAAGAAGCGCGAGGCGCACTATGCTTCAACATCTCGGACTCCGAAGGCTTGGCCCAATGTGACTGGAGGTGTTAAGAAGAAGAAGCATAAGAAGAAGGGCAAGGCCAAATCGTCAAAGGGTTCTGGGAAACCCAAGGACAAATCCCAAGATATATGTCTGCAGTGTGGGAAACGGGGTCACTGGAAGCGTGACTGCCACGAGTACAAGGCACACATGAAGGAAATCAAAGCGGGCAAGGCACCGGCTTTAGGTATGTTTGTTATAGAAATAAACATGTCTATTTCTAGTTTTAAAAATTGGATTTTTGATTCTGGTTGTGGTACTCACATATGTACTGATGTGCAGGATCTGGGGATTAGCAGGAGACTGGCCTCAGGAGAGATTGACCTCCGTGTTGGAAATGAGACTCGAGTTGTCGTTTTGGCCGTGGGCACTTATGTTTTGGAACCGCCCTCGGGGCATGTACTTAAACTTATAAACTGTTATTTTGTACCTAGTTTGACTAGGAATATTGTTTCTGTATCTATGTTAACCCAATGTGGGTATACTTTTGTATTTAGAAACACTGGGTGTTTTATGTATAAAAATGATATAGAAATTTGCACAGCTGATACAAATAATGGTCTTTATATTTTGAATATAAATCAATCTCAAACATGTAATGTAACAAACAAAAGACTTAAAGTAAGTAACAAAGATGAAACTTATATGTGGCATTGTCGTCTGGGACACATAATCAAGACACGTATATCCACACTTTCGAAGAGTGGATACTTGGACGGATTTGATCCAAATTCATATGACGTCTGCGAATCTTGTTTATTAGGTAAAATGCCTAAATCACCTTTTAGCGGTAAAAGTGCACGTGCCACCGAACTGTTAGCCCTTGTTCATAGTGACGTTTGTGGGCCCATGTCTAGCCAGGTTAGAGGTGGATATGAATACTCCGTAACCTTTACGGATGATACATCACGTTATGGTTATGTGTATCTTATGAGACACAAGTCGAAAACTTTTGAGAAATTCAAAGAGTTTCGACACGAAGTAGAAAAACAGACCGGTAAAAGTATTAAGACATTACGGTCGGACCGTGGTGGCGAATACTTAGGCAATGAGTTTCTTGATTACTTGAAAGAATATGGTATTCTTTCACAGTGGACTCCTCCCGGAACACCGCAATTAAACGGTGTGTCCGAACGGAAAAACCGAACTTTGCTAGACATGGTAAAGTCTATGATGAGTCGCACAGAGCTACCTATTTCCTTCTAAGGATATGCATTGAACAGTGCAATACTTATTTTGAATAAGGTTCCGTCAAAGTCTGTTCAACAGACTCTGTATGAGATATGGACAGGAAAGAAACCGGGTTTCTCATTCCTGAGGATTTGGGGTTGCTTGGCATACGTCAAACTTTTGGAAGGTACCAAACTTGAACCCAAATCGGATAAATGCCTATTTGTAGGATATCCTAGGGAAACCAAAGGATATTACTTCTATCACCCACAAGAGAAAAAAGTATTTATTGCTCTACATGCGGTTTTCCTTGAGAAGGAATTCCTAAATGCAGTGATAAGTGGGAGGAAAGTAGAACTCGATGAAAATCGGAGTGATACTTTTCCTGGCACAAAATCCTTAACGGAACATAAACAGTCCATCAGGGATGAGACTGTACCACAATCTTCGAATACACAAGGACCGCGTAGGTCGGAGAGAGTCAGAAAACAACCTGAGAGGTATGGGTTTCTGATCTCACCTCATGTGGATATTAATCTTATTGAGGAAGAAGAGTCAGCTACGTATGAGGAAGCGATACAAGGTACCGACTCCGGTTTATGGCAAGATGCCATGAATTCTGAAATGGATTCCATGTACACCAACCAAGTTTGGACACTGGTTGATGCACCAGAAGGCGTAAAGCCTATTGGTTGCAAATGGGTCTTCAAGAGGAAGACCAACATGGATGGCAACATACAAACGTACAAAGCTAGGCTTGTAGCGAAAGGGTATCGTCAACGACATGGTGTCGATTACGACGAAACTTTTTCACCCGTTGCCATGATTAAATCCATTCGAATAATGCTTGCTATTGCTGCATATTTCGATTACGAGATATGGCAGATGGACGTCAAAACCGCTTTCCTTATCGGAAACCTTTTGGAGGATGTTTATATGCAACAGCCTGACAGTTTTTCGTACCAAGACTTGCAAACAAGGTTTGTAAGTTAAATCGATCCATCTATGGATTGAAGCAAGCATCGCATTCTTGGAACCAACGTTTTGATGAGATCATAAAAGAATATGATTTCGTTCAAAATGAAGATGATCCTTGTGTGTATAAGAAGGTTAGTGGGAGTGCACTGACATTCATTTTCCTTTACTTTGATGATGTATTGCTTATTGGCAATGACATTCCCATGTTAACATCGGTGAAAGCTTGGCTTTCATTAAAATTCTCCATGAAGGATCTGGGAGAAGTAGCCTTTATTCTAGGAATAAAGATCTACCGGGATAGATCAAGAAAGCTGCTTGGACTCTCTCAGAGCACGTACATTGACAAAATGTTGAAGAGATTCACCATGGATCAGTCCAAGAGGGGACTGTTGCTAGTGTCACATGGCGTCACTCTATCTAAGGACATGTGTCCTAAAACTCAAGATGAGAGAGACAACATGAGTCAGATATTGTTCCCCTCGGCAGTCGGATCGATCATGTATGCCATGATATGTACGCGACCTGATGTCTCGTATGCTTTGAGCATGTGTAGTCATTATCAGGCCGATCCAGGTGATAGTCACTGGATGACGGTTAAGAATATCCTTAAGTATCTTAGACGAACTAAGGATTCTTTCTTAATCTATGGAGATGGAGAACTTGAGGTAACTGGGTATACCGATGCAAGTTTCCAAACCGATAAAGACGACTGCAAGTCACAATCCGGGTACATATTTTGTTTGAATAACGGAGCAGTAAGCTGGAAATCTTCCAAGCAAGAGATTTTTGCCGATTCAATAACAGAAGCAGAGTATATTATTGCAGCTGAAGCAGCAAAAGAGGCAGTTTGGATCCGAAAATTCCTAATTGGATTAGGAGTAGTTCCGTTAGCAGCTGAGCCCGTTCCATTGTATTGTGATAATAACGGGGCTATAGCGCAGGCTAAGGAACCGCGGTCTCATCAATGATCCAAGCATGTTCTTCGACGTTTCCATCTAATTCGTGAGATCATACATCGTGGCAATGTGAAGATCGAGAAGGTCGCATCAGAGGACAACATTGCAGATCCGCTGACGAAAGATATTCCTCAGCAAAAGTTTGAGCGACATGTACATAGTTCAGGTATTAAATGCTTGAGTGACTGGCTATAGGCCAAGTGGGAGATTTTTAGACAATTATGACCTATAGCGTCACTATTTTTAAAAGACATTGTGGTTTTTGTACAAATTAATTATGTAGCAATGGAAATTGTATTTTATCATTTTTTAATTTGATTACTTAAATATATCAATGATAAAAGTCCATATGATTAGTTCCGGATTATAAGATATGAGACAGTATCAATCCATAAAGGTTTAATAATTAAATATCCCTAGTCGTAGTATTATCGAGACTGGACATCGATAATGTGAAATAGACTAGTATTGCATTTATGCGTGTTATGGAAGCATAACGACATAGTTCTCATAAATTTAAGTATTGGATACTTATGTAAGTGTGATAAGAGGTTGTGTTTACCGATAGTATGGAAACAGCTTCGCTCTGGATAGACCCCGCAGAATCTCATTGGTAGTATGACTATGTGTCTATGGGAGTCTGCATCAGGGTAGGTGTATTTGGTCTTAACCTGAGACTTGCATCGCTAGTACTTGTGACAATCAATACGCTTTGGTTTTGGTCGTCCGGGACTTTAACAGGTTCTGTGTACGCCTCTTCTGGGTTTATTGAGAATCATAGTGTATTGGGTGTGATGTCAAGATGGAAGTATCACTTCAGTCATATGGAGATGATGATCACGCAGGGATACAGAACTGGTACTCTAAATGGTTGCAACCATCGGGATAATATGACAAGGTCATGATTATCCGATTTAAAGAGACTAGTTGCTTGTAATCTGATATATGTTTCGTACGGGGCAGACACTATTCCAGCTCCAGGCCTTGCATGTGACATCCGATACTGGATCGCAATACGCAATACTACGTATACTACGCCTGATATAGATTATATATTCTATTAAGAATATTTCTAGAGAATTGGGTAGGCACGGTGCTTTGCTAGAAGCCAACCATGTCTCGTAAATCGGTAAAAACGTAGTATGAGGTAAGTACGTGTTCGGATAGTCCGACGACCGAATTTACTGCCAACATATCCAGGGATCTCTTGGGTCACTTCCCGAAGATTCACCGATGACGAATGATTCGAGCATAATTAATCTGGGATTAATTACGGAGAGATTTTATCTAGGATAAAATACTATTTAAAGACAGAGAACGATTAATTTGGAATTAATCGATAAAGTAATATATTCGATATATTAAACGAAATTAGATTTCGACGCGGAATTAAAATTAGATTTTAATTCGGGCAAACAAATTATTTTAGAATTAATTCGCTAGCGACGTGAATAGTAATTTTGCTTGGCATTATTATTTAATTAAATTTGATTTAATTACGTCGCAACGGAAAGTTTGTTAATTCGGAATAATCGAACCCGAGCCCGGGAGTGTTTGCGGGCCCACTCGGATTTCGAATCAAGTGGGGCCCATAAGTCACATCACTAGTTACATCACTTGTCACTTTGAGTGATGGGTTTTTGTGACAATGATGATGACTTGCCTTACACACTTTGTATTGATGATGGCTTGATTCACTTGTACCAAATATTTGGTAAATGATTATTAGATTTTTTGAAATCAAATATTAACAAGTCAATAACATCACTTTGCTCTCTCTACCTTCACGCCACTTTGAAGAAAAATTAACTCTCCCATATTTCTTTCTCTTGGCCGAATACACAAGGAGGAAGAAGGTGATTTTTGTTGCAAAAATTACCAAGAGCTAGCACTCTAAAGGATCATCAAATGTGATAGGGACACCAACCTTGGAGCTTGGAATCACCATTGAAGCTTGGAGCTTAAAGATCAAAGTTCATCTTCAACAAAAATTGGAGCTTGGCTGTGGCCTTCAAGGACAATGAGGAAAATTTTTTGAACTTGACGCATCCATAAACCGCTCTTTGTAAGTATGATTCGACCATTCTTCTTTAATGTATTCACATGTTTTTATGCTTGAATGATCTTGGGACAACTTTAGAAACCAACGTTAAGGATGTTTTTAACATCAATTCAGTGACTATCACTTGAATTGCCCTGATTGTGACTCCATATGCTCAAAGCTTATGAGACACCAGGTCGCGTACATATTTTTCAATGTACGAGTTCTCGGAGAGTGCCAACAAATTTTAGATCTATCCCAGTAGATCTTTATTCCTAGAATATAGGTTGTCTCTCCCAAGTATTCTACGGAGAATGTTTATGAAAGCTAAGCTTTCACCGATTGTATTATGTGAATGTCATTTCCAAGAAATGATATATCATCATTATTTTGGACAATCACTGTCAGTGCGCTCCCACTAACCTTCTTATATACACAAGAATCATTTTCGTTTTGAATTAAATCATATACCATTATGATTACATCAAAACGATAGTTCCAAGAACGCAATGCTTGCTTCAATCCATAAATGGATCAAATTAACTTGCAAACCTTGTTTGCTTGTTTTGGTACTACAAAATCGTCAAGATGTTGTAAACATCCTCCAAAAGGTTTCCTTTGAAGGAAAGCAGTTTTGATGTTCAACTGCCATATTTCATAAATGAATTATGCAGTAATAGCAAGCATTATCCAAATGGATTTAATCATTGCAACGAGTAAAAGGTTTCGTCGTAATCGACACAATGTTGATAACGATACATTTTCGCTACAAGCCTAGCTTTGTACGTTGGTATGTTGCCATCCATGTATGTCTTCCTTGAAGACTCATTTAGTACCAATAGGCACAATGCATTTCGGTACATCAACTAGTGTCCAAACATGGTTGGTATACATGGAATCCATTTCGGACATCATGGCACTTTGCCATAATAGGGAGTCGATACCTTGTATCACTTCCTCATACGTAGCCAGTTCGTCTTCCTAATAAGATTGACATCTTCATGAGGTGAGATCAGAAACCCATACCTCTCAGGTTGTTTTCTGACTCTCTCTGACTTACGTGGTTCTTGTGTATTCGAAGATTGTGGTACAGTTTCATCCCTGATGAACTATTTGTGTTCCGTTAAGGAATCGGTGCCTGGAACAGTATTACTTTGATTTTCATCGAGTTTTACTTTCCTCCCACTTACCACTGCATATAGGTATTCCTCTTAGGAAAACCGCATGGCGAGCAACAATTACATTGTTCTCTTGTGAGTTGTATAAGTACTATAGTTTGGTTTCCCTAGGATAACCTACAAATTAGGCACTTATCCGATTTGGGTTCTAGTTTGGTATCATCCAAACATATGCCCAGCATTCCCAAATCTGCAGGAATGAGAAAACCCGGTTTCTTTCCTGTTCATATCTAATATGAAATCTGTCTAACAGATTTTCATGGAACCTTATTCAAAATAAGTATTGCATTGTTTAATGCGTATCCTTAGAAGGAAAATGGTAGCTCAGAGCGACTCATAATTAAACTTACTATGTCCAACAAGGTTCGGTTTCTCTGTTCGGACACATCGCTTAATTGAGGTGTTCCGGGAGGAGTCATTTGTGAAAGAATACTATAATCTTTCAAGTAATTGAGAAACTTATTGCTTAAGTATTTTCCATCATAGTCTAACCGTGACGGTTTAATACCTTGGCCGGTCTGCCTGTCTACTTCGTGTCGAAACTCTTTGAATTTATCAAAAGTTTTCGATTCGTGTTTCACAAGAAACACATAACCATAACGCGATGCCACATCCGTAAATGTTACGAAGGGTTCATATCCACCTCTAGCCTACCTAGACATTGGCCCGCTTACGTCACTATGAACGAGGGCTAACAGATCGATGACACTTGTACTTTTACCAAGTAAAAGGTGCTTTAGGCACTTTGCCTTATAAACTAGATTCGTAGTTTAGAATCCAACCTAGTACCCACTCTTCGAAAGTGTGGATATACGAGTCTTGTTTAATGTGTCTCAGACAACAATGCCACAAATAAGTCTCATCTGATTAATTCAGTTTGAGCTATTTGTTTGTCATGTCATACGTTTGAGATTCATTTATATTCTAAATATAAATACTGTTATTCACATCTAATGTGCTTATCTCAATATCATCTTTCTAAAATGAAACACTTTAGTGTTCTAGAATATAAAGGTATACCCGCAACGGGTTAAACTTAGATATAGAGATAATGTTTCTCGTCCCGTTTCTGATTCGCAGATCAATCTCAACTGAAGTCAGTATCCTGCTAATCAGCAGATTCTGCACATCAGTACATATTTATGTACCACATCTAGTATCAAAATTCCAATTTTGAAACTAATAGCGAACATGTTAATGACAAACATAATTGAAGTCGGAGCCTTGCCCCGCCTTCAGTTCCTTCATGTCTGCCTTGTCCATACGGCAGTCACGCATCCAGTGATCCCGTTTGCCACAATTTAGGCAGACATCTTGGGATATGTCATTTGTCTTCCTAGAAGACTGTGATGATTTTGCCTTTGCCCATTTTATAAGCTCTGGCTCTGCCTCATTGAGCATAGCCTTCAACTCTCCAAGAGTTTACTCTCGGTTTATAATGAACCTGCCCCAGCTTTCGGGTAGAGACTATAAGATCAAATCTTTGGTAGTCTCGGCCACGTAGGTAATGCCCAGCTAACCTAGCTGATCGATTTCAGCAATCATCTGCGACACCTAGTGCTCGACAGATGTACCCTCTGACATACGTGATCGAAAGAGCTTCTTTTGCAATTAGTACTTCTAAGATCTAAGAATAGATCTATGAAGATCTTTAATTTCAACATCATGTTATAAAGATCTAATCCTTTAGTCTGACGACGGAATTAAAGTGTCATTGCATTAAGCATAAAGGATTGAACACTAAAGTTATCATCACATGAATCTTCCAAATATCATGTTCTAATATTTGCTCAACTACGGGCTTAGGCACAAAAGGTTGCTCTATCAAATAGAATAACTTCTCAGTTCCCATGACTATCCTGAGGTTCTATTCCTAATCTGAAAATTAAAGTCGTTTAAAGACATTTTTACCCAGGATTATGTTTTAAACATTAATCTTTCAGTTATCTTGATTGCTATAGTCCAACTATCCAATCAACGATTTCTGGTACTATCGAATATAATGATTACTATAGTCTAATTATATAATCAACTATAATTTGATTGGTTAAATTCAAATATATTGATTACTATAATCCAATTATATAATCAACTATAATTTGAAGTAGTTTGAATACAGTCCAACTGTTTGATTAAAACAACGATTAAATATTAGTCCAACTAATATATTTATTTAATTTATGATGAAAAATTGAAATGAGCGCGTATTGGCAAGTATCTAAACGAAATTGCAAATTTAATACTTGCCTCCCACCATTTTTCGGCGAGCCTCTAACCCTCTGTTGAGTACTCGGGAAACCTTGTTTCCTAGTGGGATAGGATCTCGTTAAATAACACACAACCTTGACTTTGGCCAACAAGTTGTATGATATTTAACTAGGTAGATCTCTAAGATCAATTGGATCTCATCCAATTCCTAGATCCAGTATGTGGACATCCAAGTCCGAAACATATATCTAATATATGCCAATATATCTGATATATTCCCTAAACTTTTTCCTCTGAATCAACTAAGCATTGGCTTTGGCACAACAAACTTAATGATTTCAGTTAAGCGGGACCCATTGACCTTGGAAAGCTTCGTAATCGATGTCGATGGACAAGAAGTGATATTGACTTTGGCCAACAAATCACAACTTGGACAAGACATGCGATATGGAACAAAGCCTTCATGATTCAAACACATCCGCGATGGGCAAAGGTCTTGACTTTGGCCAACAAACCAGTGCCAATCTTGGATCTTGAGAATGAATCATTCAATGGAAGGAAAAACGCTTAATATTTGTTGAGGGTTTTTCGCGTAATTGGCAACCAATTAATTATCTTTGATTAGTTCTCATCATTCACCCTTACGCATGCATTCTAAAAGCATAATGAGGTGCGGTAAATAAATTAATAATGATATACGGATGTATATTTAAAACAACTTGTTCCTAGAACAAATCTCTCCATTTCCTCTCTCCCGCTAGCACAAATCTTACTTCTACCCAATTACATAACACTTCTAAAGAAACCTCATTTACATTGAGGGGAATAGGTGAGAAGAGAAATACAAAGAGTCAAGAGGTAATAGGCTAGACACGCAGGTCCAATTTAATAAATTCTAAATTTATTACAAAAATTTCCAAAATTGCCCTCACCCATCTAATATCCATCTGATATACATTATTCATACATCATATCCATGTATTCACACAAAGCATGTTATCAATCAATCTAATCCAATTAATTAATCTGAAATTAAGTGATCATCCAATGTTCAAACAACGATTTGATTTTGCGCGAGTCCAACTCGTTTAAGAATAAATACTCAAAGTACGAATTCTTGAATTATATTAAACTACAATATTAAATCCAATTTAATTTGTATTCAATACTAATTCTTTATTTAATTCCAAATTAAACAATTACACTTTATTAATGAGTCTTTGCGACTTAGATTCTAAATCTAATCTTAACGGGTCTCAAAGCCCAATTAACATCCAATGTCAATTTAATTAAAGTCCAATGGGCTTTCAATTAATTTACAAGGCAAAGACTTTTGCAACCAAAGCCCAATAAGGAATTACCATTTGCCAAAAATCAATTTAGGCACATTAGACCCAATTAAAATTTTAAAGGCTCATTTTATTATATTTGGACTTTATGGAAATGATTTTATGCCCAATTAGATCCAACCAATTAACCTAAACCAAACTTGGCCCAACAAGCTCATTAAGCCCAAATACAACATTTATTAGCCCAATTCCAAATTAAGCACAATTAATTAAATTCTAAAATTTCAAATTTCACAATTTAATTAATTAAAGTGTATAGCCATAATTAATTATTCAAATTAACATTTCCAAAATACCAATTTACTTAATTGATCATGCTAATCATCATCAACAAATGTCCAACATTATTGAATCAAAAAATCATCTCATTTCATGCTATATTTGTAACATCCCGCCTTAGCAGTGATGTTACCGGCATGAGACAGACTAAACCCATCTCCATAAGCCTCTGACTCTAGAAAAATTTCGGCATGATATACTCGTAACATCATGCAACCTGGCCTATAGTCAGCATCCATAAACAACATGAAAATAAAATCTCGGCCTCAGACCGATATCTCAACATCAATGTAATCTAAGGGCCCATCTAGTATGTAATGCAAACATATAAACACAATATAACCAGGGCTCCATGCCCGAAAATACGCATATACAAAAAGACTTTTAGATAACTCATGCTCGGCATGTTACAACCTATACAAATTATGACTTATACAATTTGACTCGTATCCCCAAGACCTGATGACTGGCTGACTGCAACGCTGCTATCCCGCTGCTATCCGGCTCTGAAATCCATAGCTGACCGTTAAGGTCACCAACCTGCAAAACTCAAAACACTGTTGTGGTGAGTCATAAGACTCGGTAAGTAACTATGCTCATTCCTTGAGTGTCAAACACATGCAAAGTCTGAATCCAGTTTATGTATTTACTTGGGCCGTCTATTTGACCATGCAAATATATATATTAAGTCTGAATTAATTATCTAGCCACTAACCATTTAGCAAACACAATCTTATTACTGATCTTTATTATCTGTTCACATACATACTTTAAATCACGATTCTTGTTTACACTTTCAAACATTCATAACATACATCAAGATTTTATATCACCAATTTTCATATCAAAACCCATCATGCTTCCGCTACGCTACTCTAATTTCTCTTTA
>SKCR01015867.1:0-21004 GCA_019454045.1 Zanthoxylum bungeanum
TGTAATGAAAGGATTTATGTAATTATTTAATCAGGCTTAAGTAGCACTTATTTCCAAGAGTATCATGCTTCTAAATTCACATGTACAAAATAAAACTTACACCTAAGTTTACATATATTTCACATCTAAAATTGCATGCTTGAAAGTACATCAAAGGAGCGACAAACATACAACTTCACTGGCATATTATATTCAAGAAAACACAAGCACACATACTAACCACACAAACACACATGTGAGCACCTTCTCAAGTGGTACGTGGAATTGTATCCCAAGTACAGACCATACTACCGTCCATTCAGAATCGGCTACGGAATTTATGTCTGGGTTTCCATCCGATATACCACAAGAAATAATACTCAAATGTTATCATGACATAGGTATACGAATTGTAATACATTAAACACATTGCATTCATACATGTGGGGATAGCTACTAGGAAAACTATATATGAAATCTGATGAAAAGGACTCAGTTCAGTGGGTGCGCGTTCGCGTTGCGTTTGAAAACGCGTTCGAATGGTAAATAGAAGGTTCGCGTTCGTATAGCGTTCGAGAACGCGTTCGAACGGAACCAGACCTGATGCATGATAAGACTAAGAAAGTGCGTGTGCATTCACGTAGCGTTCGAGAACGTGTTCGAACGGTAAACGGAAGGTTCGCGTTCATATAGCGTTCGAGAACGCGTTCGAACGGAACCAGACCTGATGCATGATGAGACTAAGAAAGTGCGTGTGCATTCGCGTAGCGTTCGAGAACGCGTTCGAATGGTAAACAGAAGGTTCGCGTTCATGTAGCGTTCGAGAACGCGTTCGAACGGAACCAGACCTGATGCATGCAACACAAAGAATAAAGACAACAATGTCGAGCTCGGTATGTCCGATTAAACGTATCTTGCATTCAACCGAACACACATCAACCGGCGCGGCAAAGCATCGTGGTAAAGGGCTTTAACCCCTCCCCATATGGGATCTTTCATTCCACTTACTAAGCCCATGCGCTCGATTGAATCATGCATACCAAGAATTAAAAGCAATAATATCAAACTTAGTATGCCCGATTGAACGTATCCTGCATTCAACCGAACACACATCAACCGGCACGGCAAAGCATCGTGGTAAAGGGCTTTAACCCCTCCCCATTGGGGATCTTTCATTCCACTTACTAAACCCATGCGCTCGATTGAATCATGCATAAATAAGAAACATGCAGAATTCAAGTGACGAAAAATAAATAAACCAAGCAACACAAAACAAAAGTGGGTGCCGTTTACTCAAGCGGTACGTGGAGTTGTTGGGAAATAATGACCAAGCCCCAAGATCAACAAGAACAAGCAAAATATATAAATACATGAATGAATAAATTGAAGTATGGCGGAATCATACTCACAATACTTGAAAATGGATGCTAAGATGATGCGAAAACTCCTCCCTTGTGCAGTGAAGCTCTCGACCAAGAAGAAAAGAGGGACTCCAAGTCGAGTTTGATCCTTCCAAGCTCAAGGATTAGTTTCCCATATCACCTATGTATGATCCCTTGAAGGTGCTAGCCTTTGTTGTGATTTTGAATGCACAACTTCTTCAAATCTTGCCACAAAAATTGAAGAAATGGAGAGCCCAAAACTGCATGTAGTTTCGGCAATGTGAGAGAGATGAGAGTTTTTTTTAATGATTTTTGTTACAAAAAATCAATTTATATTTATGCCATAATATTTATTAAATTAATAATAAACTTATGACACAAATCATGCAATGGCTTAGAGTGTCAAACACTCAAACTCCATGCAAAACCATTGAGTGTATTGTACACTATCACCATGCAATGTATTAACAATTAAATAATGCATAAAATGACATGTGTCATGTGGGCCCCACATAACCCAAATGAAAGTGGGCCCACGCGCACTCACGCGTTCGGGTTCGATATTTCCGAAATACCGAACTTTCGTCGCGACGTTAATTAAATCGAATTTAAATAAATAATTGCGCCTAGCGAAATTATTATTTACGTCGCTAACGAATTAATTCTAAATTAACTCGTTTGCCCGAATTAAAATCTAATTTTAATTTCGCGTCGAAATCGAATTTCGATTATTATATCGAATATAAAATTTTTACGATTAATTCTAAATTAATCGTTCTCTCTCTTTGTATAGTACTTTATCCAAGATAAAGTCTCTCCGTAATTAATCCAAGATTAATCGAGTTTGAATCATACGTCATTGGTGAATCTTCGGGAAGCGACCCAAGAGATCTCTGGATATGTTGGCAGTAAATACGGCCGTCAGATTATCTGAATACGTACGTACCAAGTACTACATTTTTACCGATTTACAAGACAAGGTTAGCCTCTAGCAAAACGCCATGCCTACCCAATTCTCCAGAAATATTCTTATTGGAATATTAGATCTATAACAGGCGTAGTATACCGTAGTATAGTGTATATCGAACCAGTATCAGATGATCACATGTAAGCCTGGGGCTGGAGATGTGTCTGCCCCGTACGATACACATATCGGACATCAAGCAACCAGTCTCTTTGAATCGGATAATCCTGACCTAGTCATATTATCCCGATGGTTGCAACCATTATAGAGTACTAGTTCTGTATCCCTCGCGATCATCATCTCCATATGTCTGAAGTGATACTTCCATCTTGACATCACACCCAATACACTACGATTCTCGATAAATCCAGAAGAGGTGTACACAGAACCCGTTAAAGCCCTGGACCACCAAAACTAAAGTTTACCGATTGTCGTAAGTACTAGCGATGCAAGTCTCAGGTTAAGATCATATGCACCTACCCTGAAGCGGACTCCCATAGACACGCAGACATACTACCAATGGGATACCGCGGGGTCTATCCAGTGCGAAGCTGTTTTCCGTACCATCGGTAAAACACAACCTCCTACCGCACTTGCATAAGTATTCTATACTTAAATATATGAGAACTATGCCGTTGTGCCCTCACAACATGCACAAGTGCAGTACTAGTCTATTCCACATTATCGATGTCCAATCTCGATAATACTACGACTAGGGATATTTAATGATTAAACCTTTATGGATTGATACCGTCTCATATCATCACAATCCGGAACTAATCATAGGGACTTTTACCATTATATATCAAAGTAAATAAATTACAAAACGGTAAAAGGCAATTTCATTACTACATAGTTAATTTTGTACAATAATACAATATCATTTACAAAATAGTGACGCTATGGGTCATAACTGTCTAACAATCTCCACTTGGCCTATAGCCAGTCACTCAAGCATCTAATACCTGAACTAAGTATGTGTCGCTCAAACTTTTCCCGAGGAATTATTTCGTCAGCGGATCTGCAATGTTGTCCTCTGATGCGATCTTTTCGATATTCAAATCGCCACGATGTATGATCTCTCGAATCAGATGGAATCGTCGAAGAACATGTTTGGATCGTTGATGAGACCTTGGTTCCTTAGCCTGCGCTATGGCCCCGCTATTGTCACAATACAATAGAACGGGCTCAGCTGCTAATGGAACTACTCCTAATCCAACTAGGAATTTTCGAATCCAACCGCCTCCTTTGCTGCTTCAGCTGCTGCAATGTACTCCGCTTCAGTTGTTGAATCGGCAACAGTATCTTGCTTGGAAGATTTCCAGCTCACTGCTCCGTTATTCAAGCAAAATATGTACCCGGTTTGCGACTTGAAGTCGTCTCTGTCGGTTTGGAAACTTGCATCGGTATACCCAGACACCTCAAGTTCTCCATCTCCATAGATTAAGAAAACATCCTTAGTTCTCTTAAGATACCTAAGGATACTCTTAACCGCCATCCAGTGATCCTTTCCTGGATCGGCCTGATATCGACTACACATGCTCAAAGCAGAGGACACATCAGGTCGTGTACATATCATGGCATACATGATCGATCCAACTGCCGAGGCGAACGGAGTCCGACTCATGTTGTCTCTCTCATCTTGTGTTTTAGGACACATGTCCCTAGATAGATAGACGCCATGTGATGTTGGCAACAGTCCCCTCTTGGACTGATCCATGTTGAATCTCTTCAACACTTTATCAATATATGTACTCTGGGAGAGTCCAAGTAGCATTCTAGATCTATCCTTGTAGATCTTTACTCCTAGAATAAAAGCTGCTTCTCCCAGATCTTTCATGGAGAATTTCAATGAAAGCCAAGCTTTCACCGACGTTAACGTGGGAATGTCATTGCCTATAAGCAATACATCGTCGACATAAAGGACAATAAAAGTCAGTGCACTCCCACTAACCTTCTTATATACACAAGGATCATCTACGTTTTGAATGAAATTGACCGGCGTAAACACACACGTATAACGCAAGCGCACGTATCGTTCAAGTAGTATAAAAATATCGATCCCACGAGAACTTAATTCCTACTGTTGTTATTAATTGTTGATACTATTTATTTACAAATATCTAATTATAGGGAGAAGGGAATTGATTGCTTGAAATGATTTGATTTGTAGATTTACTAAATAAATAAAAAGACAAAAGATAAAAGAAAATACTAAGGAAAATAAAAAGACTTAAAGATCTAGGGTTGTGAATCTTTCTAATATCAATTAAAAGATGAAGTAGTTAAATCATAGTTGGGTAAATTATTGAATTATTAATCTGGAACACTAAATTATGTAAAAGCCTCTTCCGAATGATCATTTACAAATACCTAGTATAATCCAATTGAACCATATGTCTATGTCAATTAAATTACCTAGATTCATTAAGATTGAGTTCCAATTATGACTACCCCCGCCCACAGGTATATTCCTATCCTGTAAGGAAATCTATTAAAGGTTTATCTATCCTTAAAGAAGATCGTGGGTTGTTGAGACTAAGGTCTTAAACTTAAAATCCCTATGTCTAGTTCATTTTAAGTTTATCTAAATCAATTTTATTAATGGCCAATTAATAAAAAGGCAAAGATTATGAATCATAAAAACTCTTTTAAATTACTCAAACTATAATCTAACCCTTTTAAAACCGGTTATATTAGATTTTATCACAACCCTAGATATTTAATTTAGTTACTATACATAATTAAAACTGATATAAACTTAAAAGACAGAAAATGAAATTGCAGAAAGTAATTAAAATAAATAAATGAAATGCTAAGGTAAAAGGAAATAACTTCTACTATATACTATTTAGATATCTCCCATAAAATAATAATATATTAACTTGTGATATTTTAAACCAACCGTCCAGAATGGCGGTATCCTGATTAAGTCAAATTCAAATATACCAGCCATAGGCGGAACAGAAATATAAATTTAAACCAACCGACCTAGAATGGCGGTATCCTCATTAAGTCATGTTTAACCAGTTTAAATTGAATAACCAACCGACCTAGAATGGCGGTATCTTTTTATTAATTCAGATTTTAAATAGTTTATATATCATATTTTAAGGGAGATTAATCTAAATAGCAAAAGTAAAAGAATTACCTTATTACCTCAGCATAGAGACGTTACCCCCTCATGGATGGTTAGAATTACTACTACAAAGCGAAATAAAACTGAATAAAAGAAGAAAATATGAAGAACTCTCAATTTATTTATAAGGATTTCAGAGGAAGATGTACATTTGAAACTAAAAATTCGAAATCTATTTATAGGCAAAAAAATCTAATTTTTTATTATTTTTTTTCTGATTTTTATTTTTTTTATTATTTTATTATTTTATTATTATTTTTTGGATCGCTGAATTTTCGACACGTGGCATGGTGTGCTAAAAATGACGGCTCGTTGAATCTTTGACATGTGGCATGGTGGTGCAATTACAAAATACCCTCGGTGTCGGGACGCCCAAAATTACCAAAATACCCTTTTCGCCAATTTCACCAAATTTCACAGTTTTGCTCCAAATCACCTCCAGAATGTCCTGAAACTTTATTTATGCAAAATAACACAAAACACATCAAAATATTCACAAAACTCAAGAAACTATACAAAATATTAAGTTAAATGAGTGGGAAATAGTGATACATTTATCACTCATCAGAAATCATATTCTTTTATGACCTCATCAAAACGTTGGTTCCATGACCTCGATGCTTGCTTCAGTCCATAAATGGACCGATTTAACTTACAAACCTTGTTTGCAAGTCTTGGTGCGATAAAACCGTCAGGTTGTTGCATATAAACATCCTCCAACAGGTTTCCGTTAAGGAAAGCGGTTTTAACGTCCATCTGCCATATTTCGTAATCGTAATATGCAGCTATCGCAAGCATTATCCGAATGGATTTAATCATGGCAACGGGTGAGAAAGTTTCGTCATAATCAACTCCAAGTTGTTGACGATACCCCTTCGCTACAAGCCTAGCTTTGTACGTTTGAACGTTGCCATCCATGTCTGTCTTCTTCTTGAAGACCCATTTGCATCCAATAGGCTTTACGCCTTCTGGTGCATCAACCAGTGTCCAAACTTGGTTGGTATACATGGAATCCATTTCGGCCTTCATGGCCTCTTGCCATAAAGTGGATTCGATACCTTGTATCGCTTCCTCATACGTAGCCGGTTCAGTATCCTCAAAAGATTAATATCTACATGAGGTGAGATCAGGAATCCATACCTCTCAGGTATTACCCTGACTCTCTCCGACCTACGTAGTCCTTGTGTAATTGAAGATTGTGGTTCAGTCTCATCCTGGATGGACTGTTCATGTTCCGTTCTCGATTCATTGCCAGGAACAGTATCACTACGACTTTCATCGAGTTCTACTTTCCTCCCACTAACCACTGCATTTAGGAATTCCTTCTCAAGGAAAACCGCATGTAGAGCAACAAATACTTTGTTCTCTTGTGGGTAATAGAAGTAATATCCTTTGGTTTCCCTAGGATATCCAACAAATAGGCATTTATCTGATTTGGGTTCAAGTTTGGTACCTTCCAAACGTTTGACGTATGCCCAGCAACCCCAAATCTTCAGGAATGAGAAACCTGGTTTCTTTCCTGTCCATATCTCATACGGAGTCTGTTCAACAGACTTTGACGGAACCCTATTCAAAATAAGAATTGCACTTTCTAATGCATGTCCCCAGAAGGATATAGGTAGCTCAGTACGACTCATCATCGACCTTACCATGTCAAGCAAGGTACGGTTTCTCCGTTCAGACACACCATTTAATTGTGGTGTTCCAGGAGGAGTCCATTGTGAAAGAATACCATATTCTTTCAATTAATCTTGAAACTCATTACTTAAGTATTCGCCACCACGGTCCGACCGTAATGTCTTAATACTCTTGCCTGTTTGTTTTTCAACTTCGTGTCGAAACTCTTTGAATTTCTCAAAAGTTTCCGACTTGTGCATCATTAGATACACATAACCATAACGCGATGCATCATCCGTAAAGGTTACGAAGTATCGATATCCACCTCTAGCCTGGCTAGACATGGGCCCACAAACGTCACTATGAACGAGGGCTAACAGTTCAGTGGCGCGTTCACCTTTACCACTAAAAGGTGATTTAGGCATTTTGCTAATAAACAAGATTCGCAGACGTCATATGAATTTGGATCAAATCCGTCCAAGTACCCACTCTTCGAAAGTGTGGATATGCGAGTCTTGTTGATGTGTCCCAGACGACAATGCCACAAATAAGTTTCTTCCTTTGGATTACTCATTTTGAGCCTTTTGTTTGTTATTTTACGTTTTGGAGATTTATTTATATTCAAAATATAAAGACCATTATTTGCATCGGCAGTGCAAATTTCTGCATCATCTTTATATAAATAACACCTGGTGTTTTTAAATACAAAAGTGTACCCATACGGGTTAACAAAGATACAGAAATAATATTCCTAGTTAAACTAGGAACAAAATAACAGTCATTTAGTTTAAGTACATGCCCCGAGGGCAGTTCCAAAACAAAAGTGCCTACGGCCAAAACAGCAACAGAAGTTCCATTTCCAACTCGTAGATCTACCTCCCCCGAAGCCAGTCTCCTGCTATCATGCAGATCCTGCACATCAGTACAAATATGAGAACCACAGCCAGAATCAAAAATCCAATTTTTATTAAGACTAGAAGTAGTCATATTTATCTCAATAACAAACATACCTGAGGCCGGGCCGCCTTGCCCGCCTGTATGTCCTCCTTGTGTCCCTTGTTCATGCGGCAGTCACGCTTCCAGTGACCTTTCTTGCCGCATTTCAGGCAAACATCTTGAGACTTGTCCCTTGGCTTCCCAGAAGCCTTTGTTGACTTGGCCTTGCCTTTGTTTCTATGCTTTTTCTTCTTAACACCCCCAGTTGCCTTGAGCCCAGCTTTCGGCGTTTGAGATGTTGATGCAAAGTGCGCCTCGCGCTTGTTGCCTTTCAGAAGCTCTTTCTCTGACTCCTTGAGAATCGATAATAACTCTCCAAGAGTATCATCCGAATTCATCAATTTGTAGTTGATGACAATCTGTTTCCAAGTATCGGGTAGTGACTGTAGAAGTACATCTATAGACAGCTCAGCCTCCAAGACTATACCCATATTAGCCAATGTATCAATATCGGCTATCATTTGAGTCCCATGGACCTCAACAGAACTACCATCAGTCATACGGGAGCGAAAGATTTTCTTCACTAACTCGTACCTCGCCATCCGCTTATTAGTGCGGTGAAGATCTTGCAATCTTGCCATCATATTATAAGGATCCAAGTCCCTATTCTGGCGGCGAAAGTGTTGAGTCATTGAAGCAAGCATGATCGACTGAGCCGTGTCACAATCATCACTGTGAGTTTTCCATAACTCCAGCTCAAGTGGCTCAGTGGGCTTAGGCCCGAGAGGTTTTTGTATCGTATACAGTATCCTCTCCGCCCCAAGGACTATCCTTAGGTTCATTTCCCAGTCGGCGAAGTTGGTGCCCTTGAACACATTATCACCCATGATTATGTCACGGACATTTCCTTTGTTTGCCATCTTAACTACGATAATCTAATTATCTAGTTAACGATATGTGGGTACAGTCAAACTGTTACATAAAAAAAATAACATTGTATTAGTCCAACTAATGTGTAAATATTGACGAAATAAGTTGTGTAAGCGCGTAAAGCTAAGTATCTGAACGATAATTGCAAATTCAATACTAGCCTCCCACTATTTTCTGCAAGTCTCTAACCCTCTGTTGAGTACTCGGGAAATCCAATTTCCTAGTGGGCTAGGATCCCGTTAAATAACACACAACCTTGACTTTGGCCAACAAATTGTATGATATTTAACTAGGTAGATCTCGAAGATCAATTGTGATCCCCATCCAATTCCTAGATCCGGTAGGTGGACATCTAAGTCCGAAACATATACATATGTCAATGCATCCAATACATTTTCCTAACCATTTCCTCTGAATCAACTAAGCCTTGGCTTTGGCACAACAAACCTAATGATTCCAGTTAAGCGGGACCCATTGACGAGGAAAGTTTCGTAATCAATGTCGATGGACAAGAAGTGATCTTGACTTTGGCCAACAAATCACAACTTGGACAGGACACCGATGTGGAACAAAACTCTCATGATTCAAACACATCCTCAATTGACAAAGGTCTTGACTTTGGCCAACAAACCAATGCCAATTTCGGATCTTGAGAAAGAATCATTCAACGGAAGGAAAATCGCTTAATATTGTTTGAGGGATTTTTCGCGTAATTGGCAACCAATTAATTTATCTTTGTTAGGTCTCATCATCATACACCCTTAAGCATGCTTCTAAAACATCATAAAGCGCGTAAAGTAAAGTAATAGCGATATACGGATGGATATGAACAACAACTTGTTCCTAGAACAAATCACTCCCTTTCCTCTCCCGCTAGCACTATTCTACTCTTACCCAATTACATAATACAATAAGAGAAACCTCATTTACATTGAGGGGAATTAGGTGAGAAGAGAATACAAAGAGACAATAAGAGAAAGGCTGGACACGCAGGTCCAATTTATAAATTCTAAATTTACAATAATTTCTAAAATTACCCTTCCCTTCTAATATCCATCCGATATACACTATTCATACATCACATCCACATTCATTCATTCAAGGCATGTTATACAACCAATCAAATCCAATTAATTAGTCTTTAATTAGGTGACAATACAATGTTCAAACAATTGTTTGCATTTGCGCGAGTCCAACTCATTTGAGAATAAATACTTATAGTATGAATTCACGAATTATATCGAACTACTCGTTAAATCCAATTTAAGTCGTATTCAATACTAATCCTATTATTTAATTCTAAATTAAATATTTACACTTTTATTGTGCTTTTATAACTTAGATTCCAAATCTAATACAATCGGGTCTCAAAGCCCAACTAACATCTAATGTCCGTTTAATTAAAGTCCGATGGGCTTTCAATTGATTTCTTTAGGCTTGGGTTTTGGTCAATGTATGGGTCAAACCCAATTACCAAGCCCAATAAGGAATCACCCTCATATGCCATAAAATCAATATCAAGCCCATAAGGCCCAATTAAACATAAAAGCCCATTTATACATTTGGGCTTAAATGGTGTGATTTAGGCCCATTTTGGATCCAATCCAAATGGTCCAAATCTACTTGGCCCAACCAAGCCCATTATGTCCAAATATAATAGTTTTAGGCCCAATTCAAAATTAAGCCCAACTAACCAAATTTTAAAATTCCAAATTTTATAACTTAATTAATTAAAGTGTATTATCATGATTAATCCTTTAAATCAATATTCCCAAAATATCAAATTAATCCATTAATCATATTTTTATCTTAAATATATGTCCAACATTATTTAATCAAAAAATCAAGTCCCTAATCCTCCATCAAGCATTCGGCCAAGGTGATTAAAATGGTTCCGATTTCGTTTTCAATCCAATCGAGTTACAAATCATCATTCCATATTGTTTCAAGTCATCTAATGTCTTAAAATTAAAAAATCATCTAGTCCATATGCTTGCATGTATTCGGCCAAGCCTCATTTGGGTTGGAAAAATTAATCCAATTTATTTTCCATGAAATTGATGATGTATAATCTAAATAACATACATCTAAGCATATTTAATCAAGCAAACTCATCAAATCATGCTTCATACAATTTTCCCCAAATAACATCCTAATATATTTGCATGCTCTTTAAGCTCAATGATACCATTGTTGGAAATAATAACCAAGCCCCAAGATCAACAAGAACAAGCAAAATATATAAATACATGAATGAATAATTGAAGTATGGCGGAATCATACTCACAATACTTGAAAATGGATGCTAAGATGATGCGAAAAACTCCTCCCTTGTGCAGTGAAGCTCTCGGCCAAGAAGAAAAGAGGGACTCCAAGTCGAGTTTGATCCTTCCAAGCTCAAGGATTAGTTTCCCATATCACCTATGTATGATCCCTTGAAGGTGCTAGCCTTTGTTGTGATTTTGAATGCACAACTTCTTCAAATCTTGCCACAAAAATTGAAGAAATGGAGAGCCCAAAACTGCATGTAGTTTCGACAATGTGAGAGAGATGAGAGTTTTTTTTTAATGATTTTTGTTACAAAAAATCAATTTATATTTATGCCATAATATTTATTAAATTAATAATAAACTTATGACACAAATCATGCAATGGCTTAGAGTGTCAAACACTCAAACTCCATGCAAAACCATTGAGTGTATTGTACATTATCACCATGCAATGTATTAACAATTAAATAATGCATAAAATGACATGTCATGTGGGCCCCACACAACCCAAATGAAAGTGGGCCCACGCGCACTCACGCGTTCGGGTTCGATATTTCCGAAATACCGAACTTTCGTCGCGACGTTAATTAAATCGAATTTAAATAAATAATTGCGCCTAGCGAAATTATTATTTACGTCGCTAACGAATTAATTCTAAATTAACTCGTTTGCCCGAATTAAAATTTTCTAATTTTAATTTCGCGTCGAAATCGAATTTCGATTATTATATCGAATATAATATTTTTACGATTAATTCCAATTAATCGTTCTCTCTCTTTGTATAGTACTTTATCCAAGATAAAGTCTCTCCGTAATTAATCCAAGATTAATCGAGTTTGAATCATACGTCATTGGTGAATCTTCGGGAAGCGACCCAAGAGATCTCTGGATATGTTGGCAGTAAATACGGCCGTCAGATTATCTGAATACGTACGTACCAAGTACTACGTTTTTACCGATTTACAAGACAAGGTTAGCCTCTAGCAAAACGCCATGCCTACCCAATTCTCCAGAAATATTCTTATTGGAATATAGATCTATAACAGGCGTAGTATACCGTAGTATAGTGTATATCGAACCAGTATCGGATGATCACATGTAAGGCCTGGGGCTGGAGATGTGTCTGCCCCGTACGATACACATATCGGACATCAAGCAACCAGTCTCTTTGAATCGGATAATCCTGACCTAGTCATATTATCCCGATGGTTGCAACCATTATAGAGTACTAGTTCTGTATCCCTCGCGATCATCATCTCCATATGTCTGAAGTGATACTTCCATCTTGACATCACACCCAATACACTACGATTCTCGATAAATCCAGAAGAGGTGTACACAGAACCCGTTAAAGCCCTGGACCACCAAAACTAAAGTTTACCGATTGTCGTAAGTACTAGCGATGCAAGTCTCAGGTTAAGATCATATGCACCTACCCTGAAGCGGACTCCCATAGACACGCAGACATACTACCAATGGGATTCCGCGGGGTCTATCCAGAGCGAAGCTGTTTTCCGTACCATCGGTAAAACACAACCTCCTACCGCACTTGCATAAGTATCCTATACTTAAATATATGAGAACTATGCCGTTGTGCCCTCACAACATGCACAAGTGCAGTACTAGTCTATTCCGCATTATCGATGTCCAATCTCGATAATACTACGACTAGGGATATTTAATGATTAAACCTTTATGGATTGATACCGTCTCATATCATCACAATCCGGAACTAATCATAGGGACTTTTACCATTTATATATCAAAGTAAATAAATTACAAAACGGTAAAAGGCAATTTCATTACTACATAGTTAATTTTGTACAATAATACAATATCATTTACAAAATAGTGACGCTATGGGTCATAACTGTCTAACGGAGTTGTATCCCGAGTACAGATCATATTACCGTCCATTCGGATCGGCTATGAAATTTATGTCCGGGTTTCCATCCGATATACCGCGATGAGTTGACACATCTCTCATTTTATTCACAACCACAACATACAAACTTCTCATAATTCATGCAATTTATCTACTCAATGGCCACAACATGCATTTCAACCTGACAATCATGCAAGCAATATTCAATAAATAATACAAAAAAAAACGAGTGTGAAAAGTACCATCAGGTCAACCTTTTTGCCAACTTTCAGGCTTTCGTTTCACGGACGTCGAAAAGTACAGCTCCTCAACTTCTCGATTCACTGGTTTAGCATCCTAGCTCACTACTTTGATATTTTGCTTGCTGTTCGAACACTGTTCTGCTACTGTTCGGCCTCTGTTTTGCTGCTCACTGTTCAGGTCACCTGTTTTGACGTTTCAACGGATTGTTCCGAGTTTTTGTGTGGTTCTTAGTGCAGTCTTGTGTGAATTTTTAGGATTATGAATGCAGTTTTTTATGTTATTACTTTAAGGTTTTTTTGGATATTTTAAGTGTATCTACTGCTATTTTAGGGGTTAAATTACTGCTGTTTGGCTATGTAAAACAGTGCAGTTTTATGTTCACTGCAGTTCGGTTTTTGGTTGTAATTTTCGGTGATGGAGGGCTACTGTATAGGGCTGGTTTCGGTGGCTTTAGGAAGATATAAAGGCTTGTTATTATCGGTTATGGAGGGGTTAAGGAGGGTGATGTGTTCGGCTATGGAATGTAGGAGATGAAAAGAATATTTTTTGTTACTTATTCTTGTGATTGGCTGAAAGGAGAGCTTGGAGAGGGGGTTGGAAATTCTTCTCTTCTTTTATTTCTGTGATGGGCGTGAACTAGCAGGGTGAATGCCTTGGAGAGGTGTGGTTTATATAGAGAAAGGCTAGGGCTTCACCTTGTCTCACAAGGAAGGATTTTGGCATTAAAAGGAGGATTTGATTTGGTATTCAACAAGGAAATGATTAGATTGAGGGGGGACAAATCTTGGCTAGATTAGGAATACAAAATATTAATTTGTTATGATTGATTTTAATTAGGCATGACATCTTTTTAATTTAGTATGTGATTTGTTTAGTTTGGTATATAATATATTTGATTTATCTTAATTAGGTATGATTATATTTCATGTTTTATTTAATATTTAATTTAATTTCCCATGTGTTTTAAATGTATTTTATTAATTGGGATGTGTTTTATGGGCTTTGGGGGGCTAATTGGGCTGGGGTGCGAGGCTAGTACAGCAAAACCAGAAATACCAACGCCGTTCGAACGCCCATTCGAACGCTACACGGAACGTCCGCAATCTGCCTGACGTTCGAACGAAGTAACGAACGCAGCACACGAAGACAGTGAACTTGCGAAATGAGTCTGATGACGTACTTATTCTGAATTTCCCCTTCCGACCTCCGTTTCCTGCAATATCCTTAGCTAAAAAGGTAGTGCCTCCAACTGAGACTCATCATCGGGTTTCATATGCGAAAATGCAATGCCTACACCAAGCAAGATGAAGATCAAGATAATGATTAAGAGGTAAATCTAATTGTAAGTGAGTGTATTCAAATTATCTAAAGCTCTTAGGAAACATACATTTTGCATCACTTGCATTTAAAATGGCTTAGAATGCTAAAAGAATCATATGCACTTTATTTGCACCAAAATTAACTTCTTGCACAAGTGCATCGGTAAATGATCTTCCAAAGACTAGCAAATGGTTGAATTAAACATCAATTGATATACTGATAGATAGATATGTGTCTCTAGTTTGCTACGGTTCAAACGGAACATAATTCCGATATATAGAACTTTTACTAGAGCCATTTTACTACAACATGTTCAGATGTGCGTTTTCTGCATACATGTCACATTAGCAGAATTCCAAAAATTCATCTTAATGTTTTTGAAGCTGCAATTTTTATAGAAGATAGATCTATGTGTCTAGTTTAGGTAGAAATTTAAGGATCATGATTTGGAATTTTCTAGAGCAAGTTATGGCCAAACTACCGAGTGTTGTCGTGATGGACTAGTCATCAGAAACTTGCTGAGACAGGCGTACCGGTAACCATACCGGTCCCATACCGGTCTAGACAGGCATACCGGTTACATACCGGTCATCATACTGGTCGGAGCTGAATTTTTTCATAAATTCTGGAACCGGGCCAAACCATACCGGTCTTCATATCGGTTATCATACCGGCATAACGTATACTTGTTCAACGATAATATAGCCGTTAGTATCCGTTGGAACCCCAGACCGGCATACCGGTGACCATACCGGTCTCAGCAAAAAGTTAAGACCGCTCTTCATTTTCTATATAAATGAACCCTAACTCATTTGCCTTGGTCAGAGACATCATAATACATCTTCATACATTCTCTAAGGCAAAAATAAGAGTGTCTTAAACCTTCTTAATCTCAAACACTCTCAAGCTCACACACTCACATTCATATCATTTAGTGAGCTTAGATCACTTGGGTTTGCAACTCACACAATCTTCATTATATTTGTGAGTGCTCAAGTATGTTTTAAAATCTACTCATACAAAAACACTTGTGGTTGCGAAATCTCATCTGTTGAGTAGTTGTAAAGGTTTGTGAGTAAGCCTACGAACAAAACTCAAAGTTGTAAAAGGTTCGGAGTGCACCTTTGCAGAAAACTCTTGGTTGCGAGTGAACCACAAAAACTCGATTCTAGTTGAAATCTTCAAGTGAGGCTTGGGGGAGTGGACGTAGGCACATTTGGCCGAACCACTATAAATCTCGGTGTCTTATTCTCTTTCCCTCTACTTTTACATATTACAAGTTTATTTATGTTTATGATTATTGAATAGAAAACTTGCATATATGTTATTAATTAGAATAGAGAAAATTAGCCTAAGTGTCAATTTGGTAATAAGAGCTAAAAATCGGTAAAGATTTATTAATTCCGCATTTATAGCAATAACCCAATTCACCCCCCTCTTGGGTATAGGGATTGCTTGTCGCTATTGCTTGTAGGGAATTTCAGTTAGCTCAGTGGTAAAAGCTTTGTACTTGAGTAGTTTGTTCCCTTTCAGATTCAAAATTTGAATCCCACAAAATGTATTTCCATTGAGTCATATCCCGGATGTAAAAAGCCAAGTACTTACCCTCATCTATACTGCGACACAAATGTGATTAAAAAACAAGTACTAATTCTTTGAAATCCATCTATAAAATCTGTATTTTTACCACCTGATTGCAGGAAAAGCAGTAGAAACGAGATGTAGAAGCCGTAAATTCTGTCTTTCCCAGAACAATCTGATGAACAAAATTTGGGTCTGTTCTTCTTTGCTGAAATTTTTGTATCCTATGGGTTTAATAATCTTGATTAACTGTTGTTTAAAAGTAAATGGCATGTGGTATCATCAACTTGGTAGGTTCTATCAACCATATTCTCCAGTAATTCTACAGGATTTTCCATTATCCTAGTCTTTTCTTCCTAAGATTACCTCTTCTAAACAACTTTTATAACTGTGTCCAGTGCCCCTTTATTTCACAATAGTCATAAAATCAGTAGAGAGACAAGAGTTGATATTAGCAGCTACTGTTTCGATGTGTTAAAGGAAAGTATCACACTTACTAAGGAAAAAATCGAGACATAATTCTCTAGATTAAGTTTCATGATCACTGTACATATTTAGATTATTGTTTGCATATTTGATTTCCTTTTTTGCCTATATGAATACTGTTATATTGGAAATACAATAAAGATTGAAATATTGAATTATTTCATTCAATCTCTAACACGATATCAGACGTTCTTTACCTAGGTTCGTTTAATATTCTGTCACCGAACAGCCATCATCGCACCGCGCTCGTCCTCCACGCACCGACCAGTCACGCATAAATCCCACGCCCTATCACATTTTTACCACTTTCAAGCCACGATTCCGATTTCGTTGAACTCAGAAACCTTTGATCTATCTATTGCCACCACTCTTAGTTAGGATTGCTTCCTTTGCCACGGAATCACGCCCAAACCAAAAACATAAACCCTATAATTTGTGTTTTTTCTTCCATTGGTGAGTCACAAGACACTAACCTTTCTCGATCAAGCAAGGGTGTATTTGAATAATTTTCCTGGTTTCGGACTAAAGTATAATTTTAGAATGTTCTTGGGTGATTATCGGCAACCTCGATGTTCTGTTTGATATTTTCCGTCCTTAGAATCCATTTTTTACGAACTTCTGGAAAGCTGAGTTATTTTTGCAATTTTTTTGAATTCTGGGTTATTTCTGCAAACTTCTAAAATTTAGTGTTATTTTTGTATTTTCTAATTTTAAGTGCTATGTTTACAAACTTATACAACTTGCGCTATTTTTGTATTTTGAGCACCCTAACGACTATTCCTGCAGGCATTAAGTATTTTAGAATTATTATGGAGAAATCAGATATGAGCACATTATATTTGTGGGCACATGTTATGTGCAGCTTTCTTAAATGATGCAAACTTTCTTAAGGTCACTAGTCATATTGCAAAATCTATTCAACACAAAAAGGAAAGTGCTGAAAAATTTTATCAATAAACTTGAAGATTGGAAAAGCTAAAATTACAAGATTATCACCTGATTTGAGAATTCATGTGCTATTTATCAATCTTCTGTTTGGGCTATTCAACACAATCAAGTCTATTTACATAGTACAAGTTGATTTCCAGTCTGCGCCAAATACATTAAGAAACTAGTCAATCCATTATCGACTTTCATTCTAAGATGTATTTTATCTAGGATCAATTGACTACTTCTGAACCACAATAAGAAAATGCTATAAATACCGTGAAATTTACAAATTTACAGAGACCGCCAAAGGCTGATTCAATTTCTCATGGCTTTAGATAACAAGTTTGAACTTACTCGAGCCGCTTTATTTCGTCAAAATCTATTGCGCAAGTTGGATTCTGCAATTGACAAAATTATTTCCGAAAAAAACTCGATATTTTACCGGCAAGACATAGATGACGGACACAGATTTCATCAAAGTACGCCTTTCTCTCATAAGCCATACAATTACAGTAAATTGTCTTGTACATCCGCTATTGAATTATCATAAGATTACTCTACACGGACAGAAGTGTCCCACAGTATCTAAACCTCACAATTGAGAGAATCCAATTCAATAGATAAGTCATGCACTTGGGGAACCAAATGAGAGTTACAGGTAAGAATAGCACAACCAACAAAGATTTTTAATTTGTTATACATATTTTAGTGCATATAACTATTATGAAGGATTAGTTTCCAAAAGATCCTGTGAATGTGGCTTACTTTATTTCGTGTGAAGGAAAATAGGTGTTCTCGTTTGGTGGGTCGGGTTAGGGGAAACGGTTAACCCTCAACTTGAAAAAAAATGGATGAGATCTTTTCCCGATGAACTCGGAGGGTTAGTGGGCTGGAAATAAGAATTTATTTGACATAAATTTTACATTTATCGGGGTCAAAATTAAAAGAAAAATAACTGAATATTAGGAAAAATTGTCAAGATGTTAAAATTATAGAAAGATTCACAAATATTTAATAATCTCATATTGGATCGGATCAACCCATAAAACCAAAACCTTGATTTGGCCATAGTGCACAATGAACTAGAGCTACACTAAAGATGCCTTTTACCATCATCACTAGTTGATTATTTGGACTAGTACAATGATGGATATTTTACCAAATCAAGTGGCTTGGTTTTGTAATCTTCGCAGAGGGAGGTGAGAATATCTGGTTCAATATTATTTGTCAACGAAGTGTACATTATTCTCTTTCAACTTTATCTCACTAGCTAAATGTTATAAGCTTCTTAGTGAAATTACCTACAAGCAATAGAACAATCAAACTCTATATTTCCAAGAAGGAGGATGAATTTGATTATTGTCTAATAATGCGGAATTTAAAAAAAAAATTCGATTTTATTTGTTTTGTCAATTTAGCTTATGTCGATTTTCTCTATTTCAATATATCATATATATGCAAGTTTCTAAGTAATAAGCATATATATAAATGAAAGCTTGCAATAAATAAAGAGTTAAGGATGGAAAAAATAACACAATGATTTTATAGTGGTTTGGCTAACAATGCCTACGTCCACTCTCTCAAGTCGCGCTTGAAGATTTCCACTATCAATCGAGTTTTCTGTGGCTCACCCGCAACCAATAGTTTTACACACTAGGTTCACACTAAACCTCTATACTTTGAGTTTTAGATAAATGCTCACTCAAAAACCTCAACTATGAGTTTTAGATAAAGGCTCACTCACAAACCTCTTCACAAATGTTTGAATAAAAGATTTACAAATACATTTGGGCACTCACAAAGATAATGAAGATTCTAAGTGTGAGTTGCTTACTCAAGTGTTCTAAGCTCACTACTAATGAAGATGAAGGTGTAGTGTGTGAGCTTGATATATGAGAGTTTATGAATATGAAGGTTTATAAAACTCTTTGTTTTTGCCTTAGAATGAAATGTATGAAGGTTCAAGATCAGTTGCAAAAATGAAATTGGGGCTCAACTTATAGTAAAATGAAAACTGCCCCAAATTATCTGTCTGAGACCGGTATGCCGGTCTCTTGACACCGGTATGCCGGACTGGCAAGGCAACGACTCTCAACGGCTGTATTATCATTTGAATATACTCGTTGGGACCGATATGATCACTGGTATGGTCCTCACCGGTTCCAGTAAGCATGTATAAGAAATATCCTGACCGGTATGTACACCGATATGATGGCCGGTATGTAATGTGACAGTTCCAGTAAGTATGCACTCCACAGATCGACCGGTATGGTATATCGGTATGTGTTATACTGATTCCAGTGGCTATGCAAAATAGAGGTGGACCGATGTGGTGACCGGTATATAACCGGTATGTAGTGTGCCGGTTCCAGAGAGCTTGCAAACAAAGCAGGTCGACCGATATGGTGACCGGTATGGGATCGATATGTCGGTCTTTATGCAGAAATGCAGAATATGAAGTTTTAAAGCATTTTGCACATGACCCTAATGCATTTATAGGAATGTGCATGTGTCATATGAGCTATGGTACTTAGATAAATAATTCGCATTACATATAAAGTTCTAAGCTAAGGCAAAACAAGATTTTCTTCGTTTTGCCGCTAGTCTTCACATTCATGCTTCTCACCACCAATGTGCTTCGACATCTTTTCATAATGTCTCGTTAATGTGCGTTGAAGACTTCAAGTGTTGATGTCATCAAAATTCATCTTGAGAATATGTCGCTAACAATCTCCCCCTTTTTGATGATGGCAACCTTTACAACTTGTGAAGCTTTGAGAGTACAAATTATTGACGATTTTGCTCCCCCTCAACAATAGCTCCACCTCAATATGTGTCTCTAATAACTCTATAACACTTAGACAAACACATTAATATAAATTGCTCCCCCTTAATACAAGGGTGGGGTTAACACAAATTTTAACATCATTTCTAATGATTTCTCCCCCTTTGATATTATCAAAAAGTGGAGAAGCAAAAATTAGGTTCTAATGAGATACCAATTAATATGTGCATAAACATATGAAATCTCATTTACATGCACACTTAGCATTTTCAATGATTTCTCCCTTTTTTCTCCTTTTTTTTCCATATAGTGTAAAAATCATGCATAGTTCATCAAAAATTTTACCAATTGAAGTAAATATCCATGCATTTCATTTTCAACTAATTGAACTCAATGGCAAGTCATTATTCATGTTAATTGACCAAATGACTGACATATATGTCCTATAACTCCATATGTTTTATGTGACACCGATTGATACTAAATGTGCTTCATTATATGATTTAGGCATTAAGATTAATTTGGGGTTTTAAGGAGTACTACCGGGTAACGCAGCG
>SKCR01015868.1:0-20906 GCA_019454045.1 Zanthoxylum bungeanum
TTAAACTACATCATTAAATCTAATTTAACATGTATTTAATACTAATCACTATTCAATTCCAAATTAAATATTACACTTTTATTTAATAAACCTTTTACGATTTAAATTCCAAATATGATCGTAACGCGTCTCAAAGACCGATTAATATCCAATATTAATTTAATAAAGTCCAATGGGCTTTTAATTAATTTCTTCAAGGACGTGGACTTTTGGTCAACTCTGGTCAAATCCGCAACCAAAGTCCAATCCGGGATTCACCCCATAAGCCTTTAAATTAATTTTGGCCCATTAGGCCCAATTAAACATAAAGGTTCATTAAGTCGTAAAGTGTAAGTGTATTACATGTAATCAACTAAATCAATATTTTCTAAAACACCATATAGTCCAATAATCATGCTTAATTCATTTTTATGTCCAACACACAAATTGAAAAATCAACGCATTACATGCTACAAAGCTCTCGGCCAATGAGGGATTTGTGTCCGATTTGGTTTCAATCCAATCGAACCCATAATCGACATCAAATCACCATCCAATTGATTCATACACATCCAATGTCACAAAAAAATCAAATTACCAAGACATTAGGGCATTATACCTATTCGGCCAAGGTGATAATTTAGGGATTTTTATCCAATTCAAAATTAAATCCAATTCAATCTCAAATGAAATCATCCTACATCATTATAACTCATCCAATGAACTAAAATGAAAAAATCCAAGATTTCCAAATATCCATCACATTCGGCCAACATGAGATTTTGGGGGTTTTTGTCCAATTCAAAGTACTATCCAATTGACCTTAAATTAACATCAAACATTATGATTCCAATTCATCTAATGAATCAAAAAACAAAATTTCCAAGAACCCAAAATTAATATAGCATTCGGCCAAGATGAAAAATTTGGGGAAAATAATTCCAAATCATTTTTCAACAAATTGGTCCAACCAAAATGAAATTAAACATGTTATAAGCATACTTAAACAACCAATTTATTCAAATCATGCTCAACAACATTTACCCAAATTTTAAGCCCTAAAATTTCATGCTTGAACCTATAGCTCTTGATGCCATTGTAGGTAAAAAATCTAGGTCCCAAGATCAAACAAGACATGAAAATCATGCATGAATACACCAACGAGAGAGCGGAATACTTACATTGGTTGGTTGAGTCGAATCGAAGACGAATGAAGCAAAAAACGCACTGCCATGGCGCCCACTGCATGCAGTCCACTGCCTTCTGTCTTCAGTTTTTGAGCTGCGAATGGAGCTCCTAATTTCGTCGGACGAATCCCGGCTCATGGTCGAACCTCCCTACCACCTTCGCAAGACTTGTAAGTGTGCTAGCACTTGAATTTTCACCATGAAAACCCACTCTTGCTTGTTATTAACTTCATAAAATGTAAAGCAAAATTGATTATATATTTTCAAGAATAAAATAATCAATTTTCATTTAACTTTATCAAATAAAATCAAATAAATATTGGAGCCAAAACAAAAAGTTTTTCCCTCAAAAATGCTTTTACACTTTATGTCAAGTCCATCATTAAATATCACATTTCTTAAAGTGACATGATGTCAAGTCACATCACTCAAAGTGACAGTGATTGGACGCTTGATGTGACCGATTGATTTGACGCTGATGCGACTTGCGTCGCCGCACTCGAATTCGAAATACGAATGCGCTCGCAATCACACCCGGGCTCGGGGGTTCATTAATTCCAAATTAACGATTTTCCGTCGCGTCGAAATAAAATGATTACACCTAACGAATTCATTATTCACGTCGCTAACGAATTATTCTAAATTAATTCGTTCGCCCGAATTAAATCTAATTTTAATTCCGCGTCGAAATCTAATTTCGTTTAATATATCGAATATATTAATTTACTGATTAATTCCAAATTAATCGTTATCTCTCTCTAGACGATATTTTATCCTAGATAAAATATCTCCGTAATTAATCCTAGATTAATTTTCTCTCTCTTCTATATAATCCCAGATTATTCAAGAGTGCGAGTTGTGCGTCATCGGTGGATTATCGGGAAGCGACCCATGAGATCCCCGGATAAGTTGGCAGTAAATACGGTCGTCGGAGTATCCGAATCACGTACGTACCAAGTACTACGTTCTACCGATTTACGAGACAAGGTCGACTCCTAGCAAAGCACCAATTCTTCCCAATTCTCCGGACATATCCAATTAAGAATATCAAAGATCTGTTATCAAGCGTAATATACGATTGTATTGTGTGCATTGCCCAGTATCGGATAGTCACGTGCTAGGGCTGGGGCTGGATAAGTGTCTGCCCCGTCCGAGCACATATCGGATGTCTGGTAACATAGTCTCTATAATCGGATAGTTATGACCTGGTCACAATATCCCGATTGGTTGCGCAACACTCAAGAGCACTAGTACCGTATCCTGCGTGACATCATCTCCATAATGACTGAAGTGACACTTCCGTCTCGACATCACATCCAATACACTACGACTTTCTGATAAACCCAGAAGTGGTGTACGCAGAAACGGTTTAAAGCCTGTACCACCAAGACTAAAGTTTATCGATTATCGTAAGTATTAGCGATGTAAGTCTCAGGTTAAGACTATACACACCTACCTTGATTTCGGCCTCCCATAGACACATAGTCATAATACCAATGGATTCCGAGGGGTCTATCCAGAGCGAAGCTGTTTCCCGTACCATCGGTGAAACACGACCTCCTATCGCACTTGCATAAGTATCCAATACTTATATAGATGAGAACTATGTCGTTATGCCCTCACAACGCACACAAGTGCAATACTAGCCTATTCCGCATTATCGATGTCCAGTCTCGATAATACTACGGCTAGGGATATTTAATGATTAATCATTCGGGGACGATACTGTCTCATATCATTCTCAGTCAGGAACTAATCGGACATTATCGGTAGTCCGACTCTCAGTCTTGTAACATAACCCCTCTCTTCATTTATATATGTATGGTGATCTAATCACAAATTATGAGAGTGCAATTTCCTTGTCACATAGTCAATTTGCTACAACAACAAAATGATCTGTGCAAATAGTGACGCTATGGGTCATTTTGTCCAACAAGTCCAACTAATACTTTTGATTAATATGACGAGTAAAATATAGATGAGCGCGTTTAGCGAGTATTCGAACGAATGTTGCAAATTCAATACTTGCCTCCCACTATTTTTCGTCGAGCCTCTAACCCTCTGTCGAGTACTCGGGAAACCGTGTTTCCTAGTGGGCTAGGATCCCGTTAAATATCACACAATCTTGACTTTGGCCAACAAATTGTATGATAATTAACTAGGTAGATCTCGAAGATCAATTGGATCCTATCCAACTCCTAGATCCATAGGTGGACATCCAAGTCCCAAACATATATCTAATATATGCCTATATATCGAATATATATACCCTACCTTTTTCCTCTGAATCAACTAGGCTTGGCTTTGGCACAACAAACCTAGTGATCCCAGTCAAGCGCGGACCCATTGACATGGAAGCTTCGTAATCAATGTCAATGGACAAGAAGTGGTCTTGACTTTGGCAACAAACCAACTTGGACACGACACCGATATGGAACAAAGCCTCGTGATTAAAACACATCTTCGACGGACAAGGGCTTGACTTTGGCCAACAACCCCTGCCAATCTCGGATCTTGAGCAAGAATCACTCAATGGAAGGAAAATAAACGCTTGATATTTAACGAGGGTTTCGCGTGCAAATTGGCTACCAATTTAATTATCTTTGTTAAGGTCTCATCATCATACACCCTTAAACATGCATTCTAAATACATAATAAAGCGAGTATGAAAATAAATAATAATGATATGCGGATGGATACTTAACATTGATCCTAGATCAAATCTCTCACTTTCTCACTCAAGCTAGCACTTGTATTACTTCTACCCGTTACACTACACTTCTAAAGAAACCTCATTTACATGGAGGGGAATAGGTGAGAAGAGAATACAAAGAGAATGAAAGTGATAAGGCTAGACACGCAGGTCCAATTTAATAAATCGAATTTATTACAACAATTTCTAAAATTGCCCCACCCGACTAATATCCATCCGATACACATTATTCATTCATCAACCACGTATTCACACAAAAGCATTGCTATCAATCAATCTAATCAAATTAATTAATCTGATAATTAAGTGATCATCAAATGTTCAAAAACGATTTTATTTTGTTCGAGTCAAACTCGTTTTTGCGAATAAGTACTTAAAGTACGAATTCATGAATTAAATTAAACTAGATCATTAATCTAATTTAACATGTATTTAATACTAATTCACTATTCAATTCCAAATTAAACATTACACTTTATTATAAACCTTTTACGATTTAAATTCCAAATTTAATCGTAACGCGTCTCAAAGACCGATTAACGTCCAACGTTAATTCAATTAAAGTCCAATGGGCTTTTAATTGATTTCTTAAGGCATGGACTTTTCGTCAACTCGGGTCAAACCGATAACCAAAGTCCAATCCGGGATTTACCCCATAAGCCCATAAATCAATCTTGGCCCATTAGGCCCAATTGAACTTTAAAGGTTCATTAAGTCGCATTTGGGCTTAACGGAAGTGGTTTTGGGCCAATTGGATCCAATCCATTTGGCCTAAACCCAACTTGATAAAATCAAGCCCAATAAGCCCAATTACAACATTAAAGTCCAATTTCCAAAATTAGGCCCAATTATTAAATATACAAAATCCAATTTTATATTCAATTAAACTAAAGTGTATTACATGATTAATCAACTAAATCAATATTTCTAAGACACCATATTAGTCCAATTAATCATGCTCATTATCATTATCATATGTCCAACACATAAATGAAAAAATCAAACCCATTACATGCTTTAATGCTCTCGGCCAAAGGATGGATTTTGTGTCCGATTTGGTTTCAATCCAATCGAACCCACAATCGACATTAAATCAACATCCTAAATGATTTCATACACATCCAATGTCATAAAATCAAAAAATACCAAGACATTAGGGATAGTTACATTCGGCCAACATAAGATTTTGGGGTTTTTTGTCCAATTCAAAGTACAATCCAATTGACCTCAAATTAACATCAAACATTATGATTCCAATTCATCTAATGAATCAAAAAACAAAAATTTCCAAGAACCCAAAATAGCTAATACATTTGGCCAAGGTAATCAATTTGGGGAAAATAATTCCAAATCATTTTTCAACAAATTGTTCCAACCAAAATGAAATTAAACATGTTATAAGCATACTCAAACAATCAATTTATTCAAATCATGCTCAACAAACATTTACCCAAATTTTAAGCCCTACAATTTTTCATGCTTGAACCTAGGCTCTTGATGCCATTGTTGGTTATTATCTAGGTCCCAAGATCAAACAAGCAATGAAAATCATGTGTGAATACATCAACGGAGGTAGCGGAATACTCACATCGATCGGTTGAGTCGATTTGAAGACGATTGAAGCCGCAAAACCCACTGGTTTGGTGCGCCCACGCTGCAGTTCGTGCTCACTAGTTTGGCAGTTTCGGGTCTCATTTCGAAGCTCCAAACTCCGTCGGATGAGTCCCGCCTCATGGGTGAACCCCTACCCACCTTCGCAAGTCTCGTAGTGTGCTAGCACTTGCGGTTTTTTGCCACAAAAACCCAACTCTTGGCTTCCCTTTGTTCACGTTTTTCTTGATGAAAAACCAGTAAGTTTTGCCCCATTTTGGGCGTGAAAGTGAAGGAGAGAATGAGAGAGAAAATGTGTTGTTAACCTAATAAAATGTAAAGAAAAAATTGATTATATATCTATTTTTCAAAAAATAGATAATCAATTTTCATTTAACTTTATCAAATAAATCAAATGAAATTGGAGCCAAATCCATAAAGTTTTCCCTCCAAAATGCTTTTACACTTTATGTCAAGTCCATCACCATTCACGTCAAGTCACTTAATAAAGTGACATGTTGTCAAGTCACATCACTCAAAGTGACAAGTGATTTGACGCTTGATGCGACTAATAATTTGACGCTTGATGCGACTTGCGATGCCGCACTCGAATTCGAAATACGAATGCGCTCGCAATCACACTCGGGCTCGGGTTCGTTAATTCCAAATTAATGATTTTTTCGTCGCGTCGTAATTAAATGATTACGCCTAGCGAATTCACTATTCACGTCGCTAACGAATTAATTCTAAATTAATTCGTTCGCCCGAATTAAAATCTAATTTTAATTCCGCGTCGAAATCTAATTTCGTTTAATATATCGAATATATTAATTTAATCGATTAATTCCAAATTAATCGTTATCTCTCTCTAGACGATATTTTATCCTAGATAAAATGTCTCTGTAATTAATCCTAGATTAATTTTCTCTCTCTTCTATATAATCCCAGATTATTAAGAGTGCGAGTTATGCGTCATCGGTGGATTATCGGGAAGCGACCCATGAGATCTCCGGATACGTTGGCAGTAAATACGGTCGTCGGTGTATCCGAATCACGTACGTACCAAGTACTACGTTTTACCGATTTACGAGACAAGGTCAGCTCCTAGCAAAGCACGATGTCTACCAAATTCTCCGGTCATATTCATTTAAGAATATTAAGATCTGTATGAAGCGTAGTATACCATTGTATTGTGCATATCGGCCCAGTATCAGATAGTCACGTGCTAGGGCTGGATAAGTGTCTGCCCCGTCCGAAACACATATCGGATGTCTGGTAACATAGTCTCTATAATCGGATATCATGACCTGGTCACAATATCCCGATTGGATGCGCATCACTCAAGATCACTAGTACCGTATCCTGCGTGACATCATCTCCACTATGACTGAAGTGATACTTCCGTCTCGACATCACACCCAATACACTACGACTCTCTGATAAACCCAGAAGTGGTGTACGCAGAACCGGTTAAAGCCCTGTACCACCAAGACCAAAGTCTATCGATTATCGTAAGTATTAGCGATGTAAGTCTCAGGTTAAGACTATACACACCTACCTTGATTTCGGCCTCCCATAGACACATAGTCATAATACCAATGGGATTCCGAGGGGTCTATCCAGAGCGAAGCTGTTTCCCGTACTATCGGTGAAACACAAGACCTCCTATCGCACTTGCATAAGTATCCGATACTTATATATATGAGAACTATGCCGTTGTGCCCTCACAACGCACACAAGTGCAATACTAGCCTATTCTGCATTATCGATGTCCAGTCTCGATAATACTCCGGCTGGGATATTTAATGATTAATCCTTCTGGGACTGATACTGTCTCATATCATTCTCAATCTAGGAACTAATCATAGGGACCTCTCTTCATTTATATATCTATGGTGATCTAATCACAAATGATGAGAGTGCAATTTCCTTGTCACATAGTTAATTTGCTACAACAACACAATGATCTGTGCAAATAGTGATGCTATGGGTCATTTTGTCCAACAGAATATACTTAAGCAATAAGTTTCTCAATTACTTGAAAGAGTATAGTATTCTTTCAATGTGGACTCTTCACGGAACACCTCAATTTGACGATGTGTCCGAATTGAGAAACCGAACCTTGTTGGAAATAGTAAGGTTAATCATGAGTCACTTTGAGCTACCATTTTCCTTCTAGGGATACGCATTAAACAGTGCAAAACTTATTTTGAATAAGGTTCCATAAAAATCTGTTTGGCAAACTTCATATTAGATATAAATAGGAAAGAAACCGGGTTTTCTAATTCATGAAGATTTGGGAATGCTGGGCATATGTTTGGATGATACCAAACTAGAACCCAAATTGGATAAGTGCCTAATTTATTGGTTATCGTAGGGTAACCAAAGTATAGTACTTATACAACTCACATTAGAACAATGTAATTGTTGCTCGCTATGTGGTTTTCCTAAGAGGAATACCTATATGCAGTGGTAAGTGGGAGGAAAGTAAAACTCGATGAAAATTGGAGTAATACTGTTCCAGGCACCTATTCCTTAACGGAACACAAACAGTTCATCAGGGATGAAACTGTACCATAATCTTCGAATACACAAGAACCGCGTAAGTCAGAGAGAGTCAGAAAACAACCTGGGAGGTATGGGTTTCGGATCTCACCTCATGAAGATGTCAATCTTATTGAGGAATACGAACTCACTACGTATGAAGAAGTGATACAAGGTATCGACTCCTTTCGTGGCAAAGTGCCATGATATCCGAAATGGATTCCATGTATATCAACTAAGTTTGGACACTAGTTGATGTACCGGAAGGCATTATGCCTATTGGTACTGTATAAGTCTTCAAGGAAGACATACATGGATGACAACATACCAACGTACAAAGCTGGGCTTGTAGCAAAAAGGTATCGTTATCAACATTGTGTCGATTATGACGAAACCTTTTAACCGTTGCAATGGTTAAATCCATTTGGATAATGCTTGCTAATGCTGCATGTTTCATTTATGAAATGTGGCAGCTGAACGTCAAAATCGCTTTCCTTAAACAGAAACCTTTTGGAGGATGTTTACAACATCCTGACGATTTTGTCGTACTAAAATGAGCAAACAAGGTTTGCAAGTTAATTCGATCCATTTATGGATTGAAGCAAGCATTACGTTCTTGGAACTAGCGTTTTGATGTAATCATAATGGTATATGATTTATATAAGGAGGTTAGTGGGAGCACACTGACAGTGATTGTCCTAAATAATGATGATATATCATTTCTTGGAATACAATCGGTGAAAACTTGGCTTTCATGAAAAATTCTCCGTAGAATTCTTGGGAGAGACAACCTTTATTCTAGGAATAAGTATCTACTGGGATACATCTAAAGGTTTTTGGCACTCTCCGAGGACTCGTGCATTGAAATAAATGTACGCGACCTGGTGTCTAATATGCTTTGAGCATATGGAGTCACAATCAGGCCATTCCAAGTGATAGTCACTGGATTGATGTTAAGAACATCCTTACGTATCTTAGATGATCTAAGGATGCTTCCTTAAGCTATGGAGGAGGAGAACTTGAAGTGGCTGGGTTCACCGTTGCAAGTTTCCAAACCGACAAAAATGACTGTAAGTCACAATAAAGGTATTATATACTTTGAACAACGGAACATTGAGCTGGAAATCTTCCCAGCAAGATACTGTTGTCGAATAAACAACAAAAGCAGAATATTGCTGCAGCTGAGGCAGCAATAGAAGCACTTTGGATCTTAATAATCCTAATAAGATTAGGTGTAGTTCTGTTAGCAGCTGAGCTAGGCTACAGCGTAGGCAAAAGAATTAATGGTCTCATCAATGATCCAAGTATATACTTCAACTATTCATCTGATTCATTCGGATCATACATCGTGGCGATGTGATGATCGAATAAATTGCATCAGATGATAACTTTGCAAATCTGCTGACGAAAGCATTTTTCTCAGCAGAAGTTTGAGTAAACAGTACATAGTTCATGTGTGGGACACTTGAGTGATTGGCTATAGGCCAAGTGGGAGATTGTTGGACAATTATGGGTCATAATTGTCCAACAAGTGCCTTGTGGGAAAGGTGTTGGAAAATTATGACCCATAGCGTCACTATTTGTATAGATCATGGTGTTGTTGTACAAATTAACTATGTGACAAATGAGATTGCACTCTTATCATTTGTGATTAGATCACAAAGATATATAAATGATAGGAGGTCCTTATGATTTATTCATGGATTGAGAATGATATGAGACAATATCAGTCCACGAAAAATAAATCATTAAATATCCCTAGTCAGAGTATTGTCGAGATTGGACATCGATAAATACATAAAAGACTAGTATTACACTTGTGCGCGTTGTGAGGGCATAACGACATAGTTCTCATATATTTGGGAATAGGATACTCATGCAAGTGTAATAGGAGGTTGTGTTTTACCGATGGTACGGGAAACAGCTTCGCTCTGGATAGACCCCCTCGGAATTCCATTGGTAGTATGACTATATGTCTATGGAAGTCCGAAATCAGGGTAGGTGTATTTGGTCTTAACCTGAGACTTGCACCGCTAATACTTGCGACAATCAATATACTTTGGTTTTGGTCGTCCAGGGCTTTAACCTGTTTCTGTGTACGCCTCTTCTTCGTATATCGAGAATCATAGTGTGTTGGGTGTGAAGTCAAGATGTAAGTGTCACTCCAGTCATATGGAGATGATGATCGCGTAGGCATACAAAACTGGTTCTCTAAAAAGGTTGCAACTGTCGAGATAATATGACTTGGTCATGATTATCCGATATTAAAGAGACTAGTTGCTCGTCATCCGATATATGCTTCGTACGGGGCAGACAGTGTACCATCCCTAGGCCTTGCATGTGGTCATCCGATACTGGATCGAAATACGCAATACTACATATACTACGCCTGATATAGATCCTTATTTCTGTAAGGATATTTCTGGAGAATTGGGTAGGCATGGCGCTTTGCTAGAAGCCAACCTTGTCTTGTAAATCGGTACAAATGTGGTACTTGGTACTTACGTGTTCGGATAGTCCGACGACCGTATTTTCTGCCAACATATCCGGGGATCTCATGGGTCGCTTCCGAAGATTCACCGATGACGTATAACTCGTATTTTTAATAATCTGGGATTAATATGATGAGAGAGAAAATTAATATGGGATTAATTGCGGAGATATTTTATCTGGGATAAAATATCAATTAAAGAGAGATACGATTAATTTGGAATTAATCGATTAATTAATATATTCGATATATTAAACGAAATTGGATTTCGACGCGGAATTAAAATTAGATTTTAATTCGGGCGAACGTGTTAATTTAGAATTAATTCGTTAGCGACGTGAATAGTGATTTCGCTAGGCTTATGGGGTAACTCTTTGATTGGACTTTGGCTATCGGTTTGACCCGAGTTGACCAAAAGTCCACGCCTTAAGAAATTAATTAAAAGCCCATTGGACTTTAATTAAATAAACGTTGGACGTTAATCGGGCTTTGAGACCCGTTGCGATTAAATTTGGAATTTAAGTCGTAAAAGTTCATTAATAAAGTGTAGTATTTAATTTGGAATTAAATAGTGAATTAGAATTAAGTACAAATTGAATTGGATTTAATTGTGTAGTTTAATTTAATTCAAGAATTCATACTTTGAGTACTTATTCGCAAAACGAGTTTGACTCGCGCAAAATCAAATCGTTGTTTGAACATTGGATGGTCACTAATTATCAGATTAATTAATTTGATTAGATTGTTTGATAGCATGCTTGTGTGAATACATGGTTACGATGCATGAATAATGTATATCAGATAGATATTAGATGGGTGAGGCAATTTTAGAAATTGTTGTAATAAATTTGATTTATTAATTGGACCTGCGTGTCCAGCCTTATCACCTCCTTATTCTTTGTATTCTCTTCTCACCTATTCCCCTAAATGTAAATGAGGTTTCTTTAGAAGTGTAGTGTAACGGGTAGAAGTAATACATGTGCTAGCGGGAGAGAGAAATGGAGAGATTTGATCTAGGATCATTGTGTAAAGTATCCATCCGCATATCATTATTATTTTATTCATATGCGCTTTATTATGTGTTTAGAATGCATGTTTAAGGGTGTATGATGATGAGACCTTAACAGAGATAATAAATTGGTTGCCAATTTGCACTCGAAAAACCCTCTTAAAATATTAAGCGTTTTTCCTTCCATTGAGTGATTCTCACCAAGATCCGAGACTGGCATTGGCTTGTTGGCAAAAGTCAAGGCCTTTGTCCGTCGAAGATGTGTTTGAATCATGAGAGCTTTGTTCCATATTGGTGTCTTGTCCAAGTTGTGGTTTGTTGGCCAAAGTCAAGACCACTTCTTGTCCATCGACATTGATTACGAAGCTTTCCATGGTCAATGGGTCGCGCTTAACTGGGATCACTAAGTTTGTTGTGCCAAAGCCAATGCTTAGTTGATTCAGAGGAAAAAGATTAGGCAATATATTGGATATATTGGCATATATAAGATATATGTTTCGGACTTGGATCTCCCCCTACTCGATCTAGGAATTGGATTGGATCCAATTGATCTTAGAGATCTACCTAGTTAATTATCATAATTTGTTGTTGGCCAAAGTCAAGATTGTGTGATATTTAACGGTATCCTAGCCCGCTAGGAAACACGGTTTCCCGAGTACTCGACAGTGGGTTAGAGGCTCGCCGAAAAATAGTGGGAGGCAAGAATTGAATTTGCAATATTCGTTTAATTACTTGCCATACGCGCTTAAACAAATATCATTCGTCATATATATTAAATGTTAGTTGGACTAATATTTAAATTGTTGTTTTAATAAACAGTTGGACTGTATTCAAATAATTCATTTATAGTTGGTTATATAATTGGATTATAGTAATCAATATATTTTATTTAATTAATTTATAGTTGATTAAATAGTTGGACTATTATAATCATTATAATAAATAGTACCTAAATCGTTGATTAAATAGTTGGACTATTAAAATCAAGATATAATTGAAAGATTGACATTTAAAACATAATCCTAGGGAAAATGTATTTAAATGGTTTAATTTTCAAATTGGGAATATATTTCAGGATGGTCCTGGAATCTAATAAGTTACTTTATTTGATAAAATAACATATTAGGCCTAAGCCCGGAGTTAAGCAAATAGTCGAGCATAATCTTTGGAAGATTATGTAATGACAACTTTAGTGCTTAATCCATTATACTTACCGCAGTAGACTCCTTAATTTCTGAATCAGAACTAATGATTAGATCCTTAAAGTATGATAAAGAAATTGAAGGATCTTCATAAATTTATACTTAGATTTTAGAAGTACTAAAATTGCAATAGTAAACTCTTGGAGAGTTAATGACTATTCTCAAGGAGATAAGTCAAACTTTGCAATAGGCAAGTAGCGCAAGGCGCACCATACTTCGATATTCTAGAAACCCAAGGCTTGGCCAAAGGCTTCTGGAATGTGAAAAGGGCAAAGGCAAAATCATTATAGTCTTCTGGGAAGATAAATGACATATCCCAAAATGTCTGCCTAAATGTGGCAAACGGGATCGCGGAAGCGTGACTGCCATTTGGACAAAGCAGATATGAAGGAATTAAAGACGGTGCAAGGCTCCGGCTTTAAATATGTTTGTCAACATTATGTTCACTACTAGTATTAAAATTGGATTTTAAATACTTAGTGTGGTACATAAATATGTATTGATGTTCAGAATCTGCTATGAGCAGGATACTGACTTCAATCGAGATTAATCTGCGAATCAGAAACGGGACGAAAGTCCATGTTTTAACCGTAGATACCTATTTTAGGAACTACCCTTCGGGTTGTACTTAAATTAGAAAACTGTTATAATGTAACTAGTTTGACTAGATACATTATCTTATATCAGTGTTAATCCGTTGCGGATTGACCTTTATATTCTAGAACACTAAAGTGTTTCATTATATAAAGATGATATTGAGATAAACACATTAGATGTGAATAACATCATTTATATTTTGAATATAAATAAATCTCAAACATATAACATGACAAACAAATAGCTCAAACTGATATGATCAAAAGAAACAATTGTGGCATTGTTGTCTGGGACACAATTAAACAAGACTCGTATATCCACACTTTTGAAGAGTGGGTACTTGGACTAATTTGATTGTATTCAAATAAAGTCTACGAATCTAGTTAATTGGGCAAAGTGCCTAAAACACAATTTACTTGGTAAAAGTGCAAGTGCCACCGATCTGTTAGCCCTAGTTCATAGTGAAGCAATTGGGCCCATATCTAGCTAGGCTAGAGGTGGATATGAATGTTTCATGACCTTTACGGATGTGGCATCGCTTTATGGTTATGTGTTTCTTTTGAAGAAACACAAATCGGAAACTTTTACAGTTTCGACACGAAATAGACAAATAGATCGGCTATAGTATTAAACTGTCACGGTAAGACCGTAATGGAAAATACTTAAGCAATAAGTTTCTAGTATACTTGAAATAGTATAGTATTCTTTCAATGAGGACTCCTCTCAGAACACGTCAAATATAACGGTGTGTCCGACAGAGAGTAACCGAATTTTGTTGGACATGATAAGGTTAATCATGAGTCGCTCTGAGCTACCATTTCCTCAACGGATAAGCATTAATAGTGCAAGAACTTATTTTGAATAAGGTTCCATAAAATATGTTTGACAGATATCATATTAGATATGAATAGGATAAAAACCGGGTTTCTCATTCCTGAACATTTGGGATGCTAGGCATATGTTTGGATGATACCAAACTAAAATCCAAATTGGATAAGTGCCAATTGTAGGTTATCCTAGGGATACCATAAGTGTGGTACTTATACAACTCACTAGAGAATAATTTCATTGTTGCTCACCATGCGGTTTTCCTAAGAGGAATACCGATATGCAGTGGTAAGTGGGAGGATAGTAAAATTCAATGAAAATCTGAGTAATACTATTCCAGGCACCGAATCTTAATGGAACATGAATAGTTCATCAAGAATGAAACTAAACCAGTAATCTTCGAATACACAAGAACCACGTATGTCGGAGAGAGTCAGAAAATAACCTGGGGTATGGGTTTCTGATCTCACCTCGAAAAGATGTCAATCTTATTGAGGAACACCAACTGACTACGTATGAGGAAGTGATACAAGGTATCGACTCCCTAATTATGGTAAAGTACCATGAGTCCGAAATGGATTCCATGTATATCAACTTAGTTTGGATACTAGTTGATGTATCACAAGGCATTGTGCATATTTGGTACTTTATAAGTCTTCAAGGAAGACATACATGGATGGCAACATACCAACGTACGAAGCTAGGGTTTTAGCGGAAAGATATCGTTATCAACATTGTGTTGATTTCCATTCAACCTTTTACCTGTTGCCACGGTAAATCCATTTGGATAATGCTTGCTAAAGCTGCATGTTTCATTTAAGAAATATGACAGCTGAACGGGAAAATTGCTTTCCTGAAAGGAAACCTTTTGGAGGATGTTTACAACATCCTGTCGGTTTTGTCGTACCATAACAAGAAAACAAGGTTTGCAGGTTATTCGATCCATGTTTGGATTGAAGCAAGCATAGTTTTGGAATTATCGTTTTGATGTAATCATAATGTTTATGATTTAATTCAAAACGAAAATGATTCTTGTGTATATAAGATGGTTAGTGGGAGCGCACTGACAGTGGCTGTCCTATAAATAATGATAATATGTCATTTCATGGAAATGATATTCCCATAAAACAATCGGTGAAAGCTTGGCTTTCAAGATAATTCTCCGTAGAATTCTAGGGAGAAACAACCTTTATTCTAGGAATAAAGATCTACTGGGATAGATCTAAAATTTTTTGAAACTCTCCGAGAACGCGTACATTGAAAAATGTACGAGACCTGGTGTCTCATACGCTTTGAGCATATGGATTCACAAACAGCCAATCCAAGTGATAGTCACTGGATTGATGTTAAGAACATCCGTTAGTATCTTAGAGAACTAAGGATGCTGTCTTAATCTGTGGAGAAAGAGAACTTGAAGTGACTAGGATCACTGTTACAAGTTTCATAACCGATAAAGATGACTAAAAGTCGCAAACGGTACTATCCAGTTTGAATAATGGAACAGTGAGCTGGAAATCTTTCAAGCAAGATACTGTTACCGAATAAACAACAAATGTGGGTTATTGCTGCAGCTGAGGCAGCAATACAAGCCTTCTGGGTTGATACAAAATCTAATTAGATTAGATATAGTTATGTTAGCAGCTGAGCTAGGCGTCAGCACAGGCTAAAGAATTAATGGTCTCATCAACGATCCAGATACATACTTCGACTTTTTATCTGATTCGTTCGGATCATACATCGTGGCGATGTGATGATCGTATAAATCGCATTAGACGATAATCATGCAAATCTGTTGACGAAAACCTTTTCTCAGCAGTTTGAACCAACCGAACATAGTTCGGGTGTCAGACACTCGAGTGACTGGCTATAGGCCAAGTGGGAGATTGTTGGACAATTATGACCCATAGCGTCACTATTTGTACAGATCATGGTGTTGTTGTACAAATTAACTATGTGACAAAGGAGATTGCACTCTTATCATTTGTGATTAGATTACCAAGATATATAAATGATAGGAGGTCCTTTTGATTTGTTCCTGGATTGAGAATGATATGAGACAGTATCAGTCCACGAAGGATAAATCATTAAATATCCCTAGTCAGAGTATTGTCGAGATTGGACATCGATAAATATGTAAAAGACTAGTATTACACTTGTGCGCGTTGTGAGGGCATAACGACATAGTTCTCATATATTTTGGTATAGGATACTCATGCAAGTGTAATATGAGGTTGTGTTTTACCGATGGTATGGGAAACAGCTTCGCTCTGGATAGACCCCCTCGGAATTCCATTGGTAGTATGACTATGTGTCTATGGAAGTCCGAAATCATGGTAGGTGTATTTGGTCTTAACCTAAGACTTGCACCGCTAATACTTGCGACAATCAATATACTTTGGTTTTAGTCATCCAGGGCTTTAACCGATTTCTGTGTACGCCTATTCTGGGTATATCGAGAATCGTAGTGTGTTGGGTGTGCTGTCAAGATGGAAGTGTCACTCCAGTCATATGGAGATGATGATCGCGTAGGGATACAGAACTGGTTCTCTAAAATGGTTGCAACCGTCGGTATAATATGACTTGGTCATGATTATCCGATATTAAAGAGACTAGTTGCTCGTCATCCGATATATGCTTCGTACGGGGCAGACACTGTACCAGCCCCATGCCTTGCATGTGGTCATCCGATACTGGATCGAAATACGCAATACTACGTATACTACTCCTGATATAGATCCTTATTCCTGTAAGGATATTTCTGGAGAATTGGGTAGGCATGTCGCTTTGCTAGAAGCCAACCTTGTCTTGTAAATCGGTACAAATGTGGTACTTGGTACTTACGTGTTCGGATAGTCCGACGACCTTATTTACTGCCAACATATCCGGGGATCTCATGGGTCTCTTCCCGAAGATTCACCGATGACGTATGACTCACACTTTTATTAATCTGGGATTAATATGATGAGAGAGAAAATTAATCTGGGATTAATTGCGGAGATACTTTATCTGGGATAAAATATCAATTAAAGAGAGATAACGATTAATTTGGAATTAATCGATTTAATTAATTTATTCGATATATTAAACGAATTGGATTTCGAAGCGGAATTAAAATTAGATTTTAATTCGGGCGAACGAGTTAATTTAGAATTAATTCGTTAGCAACGTGAATAGTGATTTCGCTAGGCATAATCATTTAATTGCGTCGCAACAGAAAATTCGTTAATTTGGAATTAGCGAACCCGAGCCCACGAGTGTTTGCGAGTGCATTCGCATTTCGAATTCGAGTGCAGCACACAAGTCACATCAAGCGTCAAATCATTAGTCACATCAAGCGTCAAATCAAATGTCACTTTGAGTGATATGACAAGTTGTCACTTGATTGAGTGATGTGAGTTGTTGGAGTGGTTGGAGGCTTTGATTGTTTGACTTTTGAAAGCCAAAATTGTGTATATGTTTTGGAAAATCATTTACCAATTTTTAATAAAACATAACTCTCCTCTCTTCTTTCTTTCTCTCATTCACGCCCATGGAGGGCTGATTTTTCCTTCTGGTTTGGCAGTGAACTGCCGAGTGACAAGGAGAAAATGGGAAGCAAAAGTCGCGATTTTGTGGCAAAATCAGGAGTGCTAGCACACTACGAAGTCATGCGAAGGTGATAGGGAAGTCCACCCATGAGCCGGGAATCATTTGATGAAGCTTGGAGCTTGGATTCTTGAAGATTGAAGCCGAATGGGGACTACTTGTGCAGTTCACTGCCGAATGCAGTAAATAGGAGGCATAAAAGTTTTGTTGCCTCACGCGTCGCTCAACCGATCGATGTGAGTATATCCGCAACTCCGTGACGTATTCGCACTTGTTTCATGCTTGTTTAATGATCTTGGGAGGCTTAGTATTTTCCAACAAAAGGCACAAAGGTGAAGGGACATATTCTCTAAATTGAGAGGATGCATCTCTAGGCCTTTAAAAACATTAGGAAATGTTATAACCTTTAGGAGGGTTACACCATAAACCAAAGGGTGCCCTCAAAGGCACCCTTCCATGCATCATTTACAATCCAAAAACATAAGTCTAGAGTTGAGAGTTTCCTCTATTTTCCTTATTCAAGTTCTTATGAAAGGATTGCCCCTTCTACAAGAAGCATCCAAGTAATCATGGGGGAACGTTAGCCACAAGACATCCGTAGAGCACCGAGGCAGAGCTAATAAGTTCTTAAGGACAGAGGCAACTCGACTTGGATTCAGTTTCAATCATCTTCAACTTTTTTTCGAGATCTTTGTAAATCTTATGGTTTATATTCTGGTTTCGTATGTTAGTGATAAATTTACATGTAAACTTGTTTAATAACACATATATTACAACAGGCACTTCATGATTCCATTTGGTCATGATTTTTTTTTTCTTCAAATTAAAAAATAAAAAATAGCAATAAATTGAAAAACAATAAAAATTATAAGATAATCTTCAAGCCCCTTTCGTTACTCTTATCATTCACCGTGACAATCTTTAAGCCTAAATAAGATCGAACTCCACACTCGTTTCTGGTAAGGTCGATACTTTCTTTAATTACTGAAGGCCTTTGTTTTTCTTTACATTTTGGGTCTGTTTCAATATATATGAAGGAAGATTTTTAATCGGTTTGAAGATTTATGAAAGTAGTTTTGCCCCTGATTGAGGCATAAACAAGTAGTCTCTCATAATCCTTCAAGAGATACCAAATGTCGATGTCTGACCTTGTAAAGAATAACAATTTCAGGGCACATTTGGTGCACAATTTCAGCGGTTTGAGTTAGGATATTATTTTCAAGGTCTCAAGTTTAAGCCCTGGATAGTACCCTTGTAAGAGTCTGGGATAACACTGGTTTATCCATACGTCCATACCGGGATCAATAATAGATGACGCGAGATTTTCCTGATATTTCAAAAAAAATATTAGGATGATCAGTATTGTAAATTATTTTTAATATGTGTTTGGAAAATATATTGAGTAGTTTTTGATGAATTAAAAGTTCATGTTTGGGTGAAAGAATCACATGTTCTTTTCGCAGTCTCTTTCACAAAATAAATTCCTCAAGAAAAGTTTCTTTGTTCTCAAGTTGGAGCGATTTGTTCATAAATGAGAACTTGTGAGCAAATTAGAGGTGCAACGCTTGGTGCATTATATAAGGAAAATTAAAGAAAGGCTCAAGAGAAGAATAAGACATTCAGGTATGTTTTATTATTGTTAAATATTATTTATGTTAATAAATAAAATTTATCTGCATGCAAGTTTAAAAATTAAAAGAAATTAATTTTATGAATATATTTGTTTACATCAATAACGACATAATCACGATCCTTAAAATGGCTTCATTACAACAAAAATGATTTTTAGTGGCAAAAATTTTCGCCACTAAAATAATTAGTGTCGAAATTAATTTTCACCATTGATTCTTCACTAAAAGTGCGACACAAAAGGTATTAGTGGCGAAAATTTTTTTCGCCACTAAAAGTTCACATGGATGCTTCCGTGCTAACCCTAAAACCTTACAGTGGTATCAGTTGTTTTGACGTTATGTCGTTTTGCTGAGAACAAATTAAAACATATAATTGGGATCCTATTGAGAGCTGTTCGGTTAGGCTATTATTTTATGTGGATAAAATCGTTTTTTGGGCTGAAATTTTTGTGGAGACACTAGACATATGGACTAACGACTCTATAAAATTTCAACTCAATCGGAATTTGTAAAGGTTGTCTGCTACTCGAAACAAACTCACTGATAGAATCTAAAAATTCAGGTTAGACAGTCTGCCACATGACCAATTTGTAAAATTTGAAAATTTTGGGGACTTATTTAAATACCCAAAATATTCAGAGGTAAAAATTGCAATTTTTGAAATTTCAAAATTTTACAAAATTCCAGAATTTAATTTGAGTAAATTTATATTCTTATTCCATTAAAATTCGTTTATGAAAAGAATCCTAATGAAATTGAGTCGTTACTAGTTTATTGAACTTAAAAACTTTTTAAGCAAGTTAAACCCAAAATAGAGTTTTAATTGAATTAAAACTCATTAATCAATAATCATAATACAACTTTGATTAAATCTTTTAATAATTTAATATGATTAAAATTTAATTGATTAATAATTAAAGAGTAAGCTTTTAAAAGTTTCAAGATTAATATAGGATTATTTAAGGCATGAAAGCCTAAGACCTTCTTGAATAAAGAGGTACTAAAGAAAACTCTGTCACCAAGGCGATAAAAGCCTAAAAGGTAGGGACTTAAGTGGTCACGCTGATCTTCCTCATCTTCTGGGAGTTTTTTCTAGTCACCGAATTGTGAAGGATTATCTTAAACCAAATGAAACAGTTTTATTAAATGTTAGTAAAAGATTAGGATCTTCTCGTCTAGACCCAAACATAAAAGTTTATGTGGTAAATGTGCTTGTGCACGATGAAAATATAAGATACAAAACATCAAGACGCACTAAAAAAAAAGACCTAAGATCTTATAGAAATATGAATAATTAATTAATGTCCAAGATTAAATATTAAGCCTTAACCCTCCAACACGATCAAGTAGCCCACTAAATATATGTTGGCAAATCCCAAAACTCATTAGGTGTGGGACCCCCTCACACGTTTAAGTACTATTTGAATTGTTCGTCTATGTAGCCTAATGATTGTAAACCCAAAACCCATTAGGTGAGAGCCAATCACACGTGTTACGTGACGAAAGGTGTTGGGACTGGCCTAATTAGTAAAAATGTCAATGTTGGGATA
>SKCR01015869.1:0-20793 GCA_019454045.1 Zanthoxylum bungeanum
CTAACCATCTTTCTCCATCAATCCACTGCTTTCCTTCTTAGACACCAAATCAAATCCCTTCCTTGTGAATAAGGAGAAACCCTAAACCCTACCCCTTCTCTATATAAACAACCACTAACCAAGACATGCACTCTCCTCACACAATTGGAATTCACGTACATACACTTGCACCCCCTCCCAACATCCCCTGCGCAAGCAATCTACAACACATGCCCTTGGCCTCAAGCCATTAGCCACATCAACGCACGCAAAGTCAATCCACAACTGCCACCCAGACCTGCATGCCACAACACCCACGCTCACGTCCCATTCACTCACGCACACACTGCCATTCACTCACGCATATACAGCCCAGTACAACCTAACCTAATCCTCACCCACTTACTATCGCTAATTCCCTACCATTGCCTTCACGGCCTGAACTACAAACAATCCCCACACACTCAACAATTCACGCATTCGCCTGCCATTAAGCCCTTACCACAAGCACAACTCCTCACGCCATAAAGCCACCTTGCACTCACGCACACACTCACAACTCTCACATAAACCCAATTATACCATTCAGCATGTATTATGAAATCCCATATAGTCATTCTTTATCTTTGTACGCATCATAGTGAAAAGCATTTTATTCCCATTGGTTGCATCATTTACCTTCGTCTTGGCTCAACGTATAGTATTACAATTCATATATCCATGTCATGATAGCATTTGAGTATTATTTCTTGTGGTATATCGGATGGAAACCAACAGAAATTCCGTAGCCGATTCCGAATGGACGGTAGTGCGGTCTGTACTTGGGATACATTCCACATACCACTTGGAAAAGTGCTCACATGTGTGCTTATGTGGTTATGGTATGTGCTTGTTTTTTTTTTCGTGAATATAATATGCCAATGAAGTTGTATGTTCGTTGCTACTTTGATGTACTTTCAAGCAATGCAATCTTAGATGTGAAATATATGTAAATTTAGGTGTAAGTTTTATCTTGTACATGTGAATCTAGAAGCATGATACTCTTGGAAATAAGTGTTACTTAAACTTGATTAAATTATTACATAAATCCTTTCATTACAAGTGACATAAGTAAGGGACCATTCTGAAACCAACGGTTTGAGGTCTTCCCTTGCGAGGGGTGAGTGCTGCCTTAAATCTTATTTTCCCGGTACACACCGGGTGGCGACTCCATTATTTTCCAGTTTAGTCCCCGGGCTACTCCATTCTCCCAACCGAGCCGCGAGCCCGGGGCAGCATGCATCGTCCAGTTCCTGTGTCCCACAGTCTGGCGACTCCACTATGGATAGAGAATTGGCCCCGAAATATTGTCTTGTAATGTTTGGATTTATGTTCTAATTGACCGTGTCTATAGTGGATAAAATGAGGTTTTAATCAAAGGCATTTTGAGGCTAGGTAATGGTTGGTGTCTTCCTTCACTCACTTACCTTTCTAGAAGGAAAAGTTGTGAAGGCACCTAGATAGCCATCTAACTCGTAGCCTATTGTGATGGACTAATTTGGAGGACTCGTTGTTTTTTCCTGCACAAGCGATAAGAGCCAAGAGGCTTGGGTATTTAAGTGAGCCTCGCTCCACCCTCCCTCTGGGAATCTACAACGGGAAATCCATTTGACAGTCGGTCACACCATAGCTCACTGGCACGTACCTTAGTGTATAAAAAAGGGTGTGCTCACTTGGCCGCTCGACCCTTGATTGGGGAGACCTAGTTGTGGGCCATCCTTCGCCGGTGAGAGCCTTGTCTACACTCTTGTGACCCACCCATATACCGGGGTTGTATGGTTAAAGTAACAATTTTTCATTGAGTATGTGCTTGTGGACCATCCTCATTTGGATGCAGTTGACTATTGCAGAAATGCGAACTTGCTGGGCCATTTAAATTGGGGCGAGTTCGTACTTATGACCATTAGGCCCAAAGCTTCTGAATGTTGATGGGCCATTCTGTAGAAATCATTGTTTTATGTTGCATTATCTTTATTTTATGCTTGTGTTTGGGAACATCATCGTTTGGATCCATTTTGACCATTTTTCATGGGATATGGGCTTGTTGGGCCATTTAAACTGGGACAAGAACGTATTTTATGACGATTGGGCCAAAGGCTTTTAAGTGTTTGATGGGCCACTTTGTGCTTGTGTTCGGAACATTACCATTTGGATTTAGTTGGGCTCCTTGCCATGAGATGTGAACTCGTTGGGCATTTAAACTGGGACGAGTTCACTCCTATGACAGTTAGCCCAAAAGCTTCTAAAATGATAACGGGCCGATTGTTTTGAAAATTTTAGTTGATTTAGTATGTTTATATATGTCACATGCATCTCATGCATACATACATCATGCTAACCCTTGTGTTCTGAAAGCCATCATAGATTCCCGTTGGGTTAGGAAAGATGGCAGACTTGTCAAAAACCAAGCAACCGCCAAGAGAATTAGCAGAAGACCTAACCCACAGGGATGGGGAAACTCATTCACGCATGCATGCATACACGTAACATATTTGCATCCTTTTTGTGCTTGTTCTGTTTTGTAATAACAGGTTTCAAAGGAGAAAAAGAGAAAGCATCAAATGCAAGCCAACCAGAAGCAACAACAGTACAATGTCAGCAGTCTTTAGGAATGAATCACAAGGGCGAGGCCCATTTCAGTATCAGTCTGGGGGTGAGGCCCATATCAATATCAGTTGGGGGCGAGGCCCACATCAGTATCAGTTGGGGCGAGGCCTATATCAGTATCATCTGGGGGCGAGGCCCACATCAATAGCAGTTGGGGGCGAGCCCATATCAGTTTGGCGCGAGGCCCACGTCAATATCAGTTTGGGGCAAGGCCCATATAAGTATCAGTCTGGGGGTGAGGCCCATGTCAGTATCAGTTGGGGGCGAGCCCACATCAACATCAGTTTGGGAATTGTTGGTTAAATCTAAGGTCCCAAGATCAAATCAAGACATGAAATAATGCGTGAATACACCAACGAAGATAGCGGAATACTTACATTGATCGGTTATGTCGATTTGAAGACGAATCATGCCCAAAAACGCACTGCCTTGGTAAGCTTACTGCAACCAGTCCATGCTCACTGTCTTGGGAGTTTCGGGTCTCAAAACGAAGCTCCAAACTCCATCGGATGAGTCCGCCTCATGGGTGAACCTCCCTACCACCTTCGCAAAACTTGAAAGTGTGCTAGCACTTGATTTCTCACATGAGAAAAACCACTCTGCTTCCCTTATTCACGCCCAAACTGGTTCAAAACCAGTGAAGAATGGCCACCATTGCCGTGAGAGGAAGAGAGAATTTGAGAGAGATAAAATTGTGTATTAAGTTGTTAAAAATGATTTACCAAAAATCAATTTATATTTATGCCATAATTTTCATTAAATTAAATAATAAAATATGACACAAAACATGCAATGGCTTAGAGTGTAAAACACTCAATTTCCATGCAATAACATTGAGTGCATTGTACACTATCTACATGCAATGACATTGAGTGCAATGTACACATCTACATGCAAAGCATTAGAATGACATGTGTCATGTGGGCCCACACGTTTCCAAATGAAAGTGGGCCCACGTGCACTCACGCGTTCGGGTTCGATATTTCCGAAATACCGAGCTTACTTCGCGACGTTAATTCAATCGAATTTAAATAAATATCGCCTAGCGAAATTATTATTTACGTCGCTAACGAATTAATTCTAAATTAACTCGTTTACCCGAATTAAAATCTGATTTTAATTCCGCGTCGAAATCTAATTTCGTCTAATATATCGAATATATTAATATATCGATTAATTCCGAATTAATCGTTCCTCTCTTTAGACGACATTTTATCCCGGATAAAAAAACATCTCCGTTATTAATCCTAGATTAATTTTCTCTCTCTTCTATTATAATCCCAGATTATTTAAGAGTGCGAGTTGTGCGTCATCGGTGGATTATCGGGAAGCGACCCATGAGATCCCCGGATAATCTGGCAGTAAATAGGTCGTCGGAGTAATCCGAATCACGTACGTACCAAGTACTACGTTCTACCGATTTACAAGACAAGGTCGACTCCTAGCAAAGCACCAAGTCTACCCAATTCTCCGGACATATCCATTTAAGAATATTAAGATCTGTATCAAGCGTAGTATACTAATGTATTGTGTATATCGGCCCAGTATCGGATAGTCACGTGCTAGGGCTGGGGCTGGATAAGTGTCTGCCCCGTTCGAAGCACATGTCGATGTCTGGTAACTAGTCTCTATAATCGGATATACATGACCTGGTCATAATATCCCGATGGCCGGCCAGCACTTAAAGCACTAATACCGTATCCTGCGTGACATCATCTCCAATATGACTGAAGTGATACTTCCATCTTGACATCACACACCAATACTCTACGACTCTCTGATAAACCCAGAAGGGGTGTACTCAGAACCCGTTTAAAGTCCCCTACCACCAAGACCAAAGTTTATCGATTATCGTAAGTATTAGCGATGTAAGTCTCAGGTTAAGACCATACACACCTACCTTGATTTCGGCCTCCCATAGACACATAGTCATAATACCAATGGGATTCCGAGGGGTCTATCCAGAGCGAAGCTGTTTCCCGTACCGTCGGTGAAACACGACCTCCTATCGCACTTGCATAAGTATCCAATACTTATATATAGAGAACTATGCCGTTGTGCCCTCACAAACGCGCACAAGTGCAATACTAGCCTATTCCGCATTATCGATGTCCAGTCTCGATAATACTACGGCTAGGGATATTTAATGATTAAACCTTCGGGGACTGATACTGTCTCATATCATTCTCAGTCCAGTACTAATCATAGGGACCTCTCTTCATTTATATATCTGTGGTGATCTAATCACAAATGATGAGAGTGCAATTTCCTTGTCACATAGTTAATTTGCTACAACACAACACAATGATCTGTGCAAATAGTGACGCTATGGGTCATTTGTCCAACAATCTCCCACTTGGCACATAGCCAGTCACTCAAGTGTCCCACACCTGAACTATGTACGGTTCGCTCAAATTGCTGGGGAAAGGTTTTCGTCAGCGGATTTGCTTAATTATCGTCTGACGCGATTTACACGATCATCACATCGCCACGATGTATGATCCGAACGAATCAGATGATATAGAAGTATATATCTGGATCGTCGATGAGACCTTTAATTCTTTAGCCTGTGATGACGCCTAGCTCAGCTGCTAACAGAACCATATCTAATCTAATTAGATTTATTATCGATCCAAATGGCTTCTATTGCTGCCTCAGCTGCAGCAATAATCAATCCGCTTTTGTTGTTAATTCGCAACAGTTATCTTGCTCGGAAGATTCCAGCTCCTGTCCCGGTTATTCAAACTTTATAGTACCGTAGTATTTTAATTGTTTGGAAACTTGCAGTAGTGATCCCAGTCACTTCAAGTTCTCCATCTCCATAGTTTTAAGACAACATCTTTAGTTTCTCAGATACTACCAGATGTTCTTAATCTTCAATCCAGTGACTATCACTTGGATTGACCCGTTTGTGACTCCATATGCTCGAAGCGTATGAGACAACCAATACAAGTACATTTTAAATGTACAATTCCCAGAGAGTGTTAACAACTCCAAATCTATCCCAGTAGATCTTTATTCCTTGAATAAAGGTTGTTACTCCCCAGAATTCTACGGAGAATTTCTATTGAAAGCCAAGCTTTCACCAATTGCTTTATGGGAATTTTCACTGTCAGTGCGCTCTCCCACTAACCTCCTTATATACACAAGAATTATTTAGTTTTGAATCAAATCATAAACCATTATGATTATTTCAAAATAACAGTTCCAAGAACCTTATGCTTGCATCAATCCAACATGGATCGAATAACCCGCAAACCTTGTTTGTCGGTTATACAAAATCGTCAGGATGTTAAAGCATCCTCCAAAAGGTTTCCTTTTCAAGAAAGCGATTTTGATCTGTAACTGACATTTCCATAAATGAAATATACAGTTATCAACAAGCATCTTCAAAATGGACTTACCATGGCAACAGGTAAAAGGTTGAACCGTTATTAACATAATGTTGATAACGATACCTTTCCGTCAAAAGCCCTGCTTTGTACGTTGGTATGTTGCCTTCATGTATGTCTTCCTTGAAGACGTTTAATGTACCATAGGCAAATGCCTTGTGGTACAACAACTAGTATCCAAAATAGTTGTTATACAGGGAATCCATTTCGGTTTCATGGCACTTTGCCATATTAGGGAGTCGATACCTCGTATCACTTCCTCATACGTAATCAGAGTCGGTGTACCTTAAAAAGATTAAAATCTTTATGAGGTGAGATCAGAAACCCATACCCCAGGTTGTTTTCTGACTCTCTCTGATCTACGCGGTTTCTTGTGTATTTGAAGATTAATGGTATAGATTCATCATTGATGAACTATTTGTGTTCCATAAAGGACTTCGTGCTTTGAATAGTATTACTCCGATTTTCATCGAGTATCACTATCCTCCCACTGACCACTGCATATCGGTATTCCTCTCAGGAAAACCGCATGGTGAGCAACAATCACATTGTTCTCATGTGGGATTTATAAGTACTATACTTATGGTTTCCCTTAGGATAACCTATATTGGCACTAATCCAATTTGGGTCCTTTAGTTTGGTATCATCCAAACGTCATGCCTGGCATACCCAAATTATCAGGAATGAGAAACCTCGTTTCTTCCCTGTTCATATCCTATATGATATCTGTCAAACAGATTTATATGGAACCTTATTCTAAATAAGTTTTGCACTGTTAATACATATCTTGTTGAAGGAAATTATAGCTCAGAGCGACTCGTGATAAACCTTATCATGTCCAACAAAAATTCGGTTTTTGGTTCGGACACACCATCTAACTAACGTGTCTCGGGAGGAGTCCTCATATGAAAGAATACCGTACTCTTTCATTTATATATGAAACTTACTGCTTAAGTATTTTCCTTTCGGTCTTACCGTGGCGGAATAATACTATAGCCGATCTGTTTGTCTACTTCGTGTCGAAACTCTTAAAGTTTCCGATCTGTGTTCTTCAAAAGAAACACATAACCATAACGTGATGTCACATCCGTTAAGGTCACGAAATATTCATGTTCACATCTAGCCTAGCTAGATATGGGCCCACTTACTTCACCATGAATAGGGCTAACAGATCGGTGGCCCTTTTACTATTACCAAGTAAATAGTATTTTAGGTATTTAACCTAGTAAACTAGATTCGTAGACCTTATTTGAATAGTCAAATCAGTCCTAGTACCCACTCTTCAAAAAGTGTGGATATACGAGTCTTGTTTAATAAACTAGATTCGTAGACCTTATTTGATAGTCAATCAGTCCTAGTACCCACTCTTCAAAAGTGTGGATATACGAGTCTTGTTTAATTGTGTCCCAGACAACAATGCCACAAATAAGTCTCTATTGATCAATCATTTGAGCTATTTATTTGTCATTTTATATGTTTTTGAGATTTTATTATATTCAAAATATAAATTCTGTTATTTACATCCAATGTATTTATCTCAGTATCATCTTTATATAATGAAACACTTTAGTGTCTAGAATATAAAGGTTTTATCCGCATCGGATTAAACACTGATATAGAGATAATGTCTCTAGTCTAACTAGTTACATTATAACATTTCCTAATTTAAGTACATACCCAAATGGTAGTTCCTAAATTTAGGTATCTACGGTCGAAACAGCGACTTTCGTCCCGTTTTTCCGATTTGCAGAGAAATCTCGGCTTGAAGCCAGTATCCAGCTCACAGCGGATTCTGAACGTCAATACATATATTTTATGTACCACACTAAGTATTTAAAATCTAATTTTAATACTAGTTGTGAACATAACTTTGACAAATATTTTTAAAGTTAGAGCCTCGCCCTTTCTTTAATTCCTTCGTGTCTTCCATATCCAAATGGTAGTCACTTTGAGATATGTCAATTATCCTTTTCAATATTTCACAAACCTTTGGCCAAGCCTTGGGTTTCGGAATATCGAAACGATGTGCACCTTGTGCTACATGCCCTAATTGCAAACTTTGACTTTTTCCCACTAGAATAGTCAATTAATTCTCCAAGATTATTAATTGCAATTTTAATACTTTTTAAATCTAAAGATAGATTTATTGTAAGTATATTAATTAAGCACTAAAGTCATCATCACATAAATCTTCCAAAGACTTTATGCTCTACTATTTGCTTAATTATGGGCTTAGTAATAATAAGTTTATTTTCAAATAAATTAACCTATTATTAATTCCCAATTGAAAATTAAATCATTTAAAACATTAATCCAAGGATTATATTTTAAATATTCAACCTTTTCAATTCTTTACTTGATTTTAATAGTCCAACTATTTAATCAAATTATTAAGGTACTATTTATTATAATGATTACAATAATCCAATTATTTAATCAACTATAATTTAATATTGATTACTATAATCCCATTATAAAATCAACTATCATTTAATTCAATTATATTGATTACTATAATCCAATTATAAAATCAACTATATTTGAATGAGTTTGTATATAGTCCAACTATATATATAATTTAAAACAACATAAAATATTAGTCCAACTAAATACTTTGATTAATATGACGAGTAAATGTAAATGAGCGTGTTTAGCGAGTATTCGAACGAATGTTGCAAATTCAATACTTGCCTCCCACTATTTTTCGTCGAGCCTCTAACCCTCTGTGAGTACTCGGGAAACCGCGTTTCCTAGTGGGCTAGGATCCTATTAAATAACACACAACCCTGACTTTGGCCAATAAAAAGCTGTATGCTATTTAACTAGGTAGATCTCACAGATCAATTGGATCTCATCCAATTCCTAGATCCGGTAGGTGGACATCCAAGTCCGAAACATATGTATAATGTCAATGTATCCAATACATTTTCCTAACCATATCCTCTGAATCATTTAGGCCTTGGCTTTGGCCAAACACAAACCTAATGATTCCAGTTAAGCGGGACCCATTGACGAGGAAAGTTTCGTAATCAATGTCATTGGACAAAAAGTGATCTGACTTTGGTCAATAAAAATCACGATTTGGACAAGACACCGATATGCAACAAAACTCTCATGATTCAAGTACATCCTTGATTGACAAAGGTCTTGACTTTGGTCAAAAACAAACCAATGCCAACTTCGGATCTTGAACAAGAATCATTCAATGGAAGGATATTTGCTTAATATATAACGAGGGTTTTTCGCGTGCAAATTGGCTACCAATTTAATTATCTTTGTTAAGGTCTCATCATCATACACCCTTAAACATGCATTCTAAATACATAATAAAGCGAGTATAAAAAAATAATAATGATATGCGGATGGATACTTAACACATTGATCCTAGATCAAATCTCTCCCTTTCTCACTCAAGCTAGCACTTGTACTACTTCTACCCGTTACACTACACTTCTAAAGAAACCTCATATATGTAGAGGGGAATAGGTGAGAAGAGAATACAAAGAGAAAGAAGGTGATAAGGCTGGACACGCAGGTCCAATTTAATAAATCGAATTTATTACAACAATTTCTAAAATTGCCCACCCGACTAATATCCATCCGATATGCATTATTCATTCAACACAACCACGTATTCACACACATAAGCATCTATCAATCAATCTAATCAATTAATTAATCTGATAATTAAGTGATCATCCAATGTTCAAACAACGATTTGATTTGTTCGAGTCAAACTCGTTTTTGCGAATAAGTACTTAAAGTACGAATTCATGAATTAAATTAAACTACATAATTAAATCCAATTTAACATGTATTTAATACTAATTCATTATTCAATTCTAAATTAAATATTGCACTTTATATTAATAAACCTTTACGATTTAAATTCCAAATTCAATCGCGTCGGGACTCAAAGTCCGAATAACGTCCAACGTCAATTCAATAAAGTCCAATGGGCTTTTGATTGATTTCTTAGGCGTGGACTTTGGTCAACTCGGGTCAAACCGATAACCAAAGTCCAATCCGGGATTTACCCCATAAGCCCATAATCAATCTTGGCCCATTAGGCCCAATTGAACTTTAAAGGTTCATTAGTCGCAATTGGGCTTTATGGTTAAGGTTTTGGGCCCAATTGGATCCAATCCACTTGGCCTAAACCAAACTTGATAAATCAAGCCCAATAGGCCCATTACAACTTTAAATTCTAATTTCCAAAATTAGGCCCAATTAATTAAATCCAAAATCCAATTTTCACAATTTAATTACCAAAAGTGCATTATATGATTAATCAGTAAATCAACATTTCCAAAACACTAAATTAGTCCAATTAATCATACTTAATTCATTATTACATGTCAAACACACATAATGAAAAATCAACCCATAACATGCTTCAATGCTCTCGGCGCCAAGGAGGTGATTTTGTGTCCGATTCGGTTTCGATCTAATCGAACCTACAATCGACATCAAATCAACATCCGATTTGATTTCATACACATCCAATGTCACAAAACCAAAACACCAAGACATTAGGGCAAAGGCACCATTCGGCCAACATATAGAATTTAGGGTTTTTGTTCAATTTAAAATTAAATCCAATTCATCTAAATTACATCAATCATCCTACTCATTACAACTCATCCAATGAATTAATAATGAAAAATCCAAGATCCCAAAAATCATTATACATTCGGCCAAGGTGTTAATTTGGGGAAAATAATTCCAAATAATTTTTTATCAAATTAGTCCAACCAAAATGAATTTAAACATGTTATAAGCATACTCAAACAAGCAATTTATTCAAATCATGCTCAAATCACATTTACCCAAATTTTAAACCCTACAAATTTCATGCTTGCAACATTAGCTCATGATGCCATTGTTGGTTAAATCTAAGGTCCCAAGATCAAATCAAGACATGAAATAATGCGTGAATACACCAACGAAGATAGCGGAATACTTACATTGATCGGTTATGTCGATTTGAAGACGAATCATGCCCAAAAACGCACTGCCTTGGTAAGCTTACTGCAACCAGTCCATGCTCACTGTCTTGGGAGTTTCGGGTCTCAAACGAAGCTCCAAACTCCATCGGATGAGTCCCGCCTCATGGGTGAACCTCCCTACCACCTTCGCAAAACTTGAAAGTGTGCTAGCACTTGATTTCTCACCATGAGAAACCACTCTTGCTTCCCTTATTCTCACGCCCAAACTGGTTCAAAACCAGTGAAGAATGGCCACCATTGCCGTGAGAGGAAGAGAGAATTTGAGAGAGATAAAATTGTGTATTAAGTTGTTAAAATGATTTACCAAAAATCAATTTATATTTATGCCATAATTTTCATTAATTAATAATAAAATTATGACACAAAACATGCAATGGCTTAGAGTGTAAAACCTCAATTTCCATGCAATACATTGAGTGCATTGTACACTATCTACATGCAATGACATTGAGTGCAATGTACACAATCTACATGCAAAGCATTAGAATGACATGTGTCATGTGGGCCCCCACGTTTCCAAATGAAAGTGGGCCACGTGCACTCACGCGTTCGGGTTCGATATTTCCGAAATACCGAGCTTACTTCGCGACGTTAATTCAATCGAATTTAAATAAATAATTGCGCCTAGCGAAATTATCATTTACGTCGCTAACGAATTAACTCGTTTACCCGAATTAAAATCTGATTTTAATTCCACGTCGAAATCTAATTTCGTCTAATATATCGAATATATTAATATATCGATTAATTCCGAATTAATCGTTCTCTCTCTTTAGACGACATTTTATCCCGGATAAAACATCTCCGTTATTAATCCTAGATTAATTTTCTCTCTCTTCTATTATAATCCCAGATTATTTAAGAGTGCGAGTTGTGCGTCATCGGTGGATTATCGGGAAGCGACCCATGAGATCCCCGGATAATCTGGCAGTAAATACGGTCGTCGGAGTATCTGAATCACGTACGTACCAAGTACTACGTCTCTACCGATTTACAAGACAAGGTCGACTCCTAGCAAAGCACCAAGTCTACCCAATTCTCCGGACATATCCATTAAGAATATTAAGATCTGTATCAAGCGTATATACTAATGTATTGTGTATATCGGCCCAGTATCGGATAGTCACGTGCTAGGGCTGGGGCTGGATAAGTGTCTGCCCCGTCCGAAGCACATGTCGGATGTCTGGTAACTAGTCTCTATAATCGGATATACATGACCTTGTCATAATATCCCGATGGCCGGCCAGCACTTAAGAGCACTAATACCGTATCCTGCGTGACATCATCTCCAATATGACTGAAGTGATACTTCCATCTTGACATCACACCCAATACTCTACGACTCTCTGATAAACCCAGAAGTGGTGTACTCAGAACCCGTTTAAAGTCCCCTACCACCAAGACCAAAGTTTATCGATTATCGTAAGTATTAGCGATGTAAGTCTCAGGTTAAGACCATACACCCTACCTTGATTTCGGCCTCCCATAGACACATAGTCATAATACCAATGGGATTCCGAGGGGTCTATCCAGAGCGAAGCTGTTTCCCGTACCGTCGGTGAAACACGACCTCCTATCGCACTTGCATAAGTATCCAATACTTATATATATGAGAACTATGCCGTTGTGCCCTCACAAACGCGCACAAGTGCATACATAGCCTATTCCGCATTATCGATGTCCAGTCTCGATAATACTACGGCTAGGATATTTAATGATTAAACCTTCGGGGACTGATACTGTCTCATATCATTCTCAGTCCAGGTACTAATCATAGGGACCTCTCTCATTTATATAATCTGTGGTGATCTAATCACAAATGATGAGAGTGCAATTTCCTTGTCACATAGTTAATTTGCTACAACAACACAATGATCTGTGCAAATAGTGACGCTTATGGGTCATTTTGTTGTCCAACAGGAATGAGTCCTAGGGTCGAGGCCCACATCAGCCAATCAGTTTGGGGATGAGTCCCAGGGCCGAGGCCTACATCAGTATCTGTTTTGGGGATGAGTCTCGAGGGTCGGGACCACATCAGTATGAGTTTAGGGGCGAGGCCTACTCCTCATCAGTTTGAGGGTGAGGCCTAGATCAGTATTAGTTTGGGAGCGAGGCCCACATCGGTATCGGTTTTGGGGGCAAGGCCCACATCAGCATCATGCATCCATACATACATGTATACATATCACATACATACAATTTTGTTTTGTATTCGCATGATTATAGCGGCAAAGACCACCTCATCAAGTAACGGCTAAAAAAATGAGCCACATTCTCCTCGACAGAACAGCACGTTTCAGAAATGGACCGCTACCACAATAGTTGCGCGAAAATGTCATTCCAAAGTGGAGCACACTCATGCATGCATGCATACACGTAACCATTTTGGCATTCGTTTTGTGTTTGTTTTGTATTCCCAGGTTTTGAAGAAGAAAAAGAAAAGCGGCAAATGAAAGCCAATCAGAAGCATCAATATAACATCAGCAGTTTACGAACGAGTCCCAGGGTTTGAGGCCCATATCAGTATCAATCTGGGGCGAGGCCCACATCAGTAACAGTGTTGGGGCGAGGCCCACATCAGTTTCAGGGCCGAGGCCCGCATCAGTACCAGTCTTAGGGATGAGTCCCAGGGTTGAGGCCAATATCAGTATTAATTTGGGGCGAGGCCCACATCGGTAACAGTGTTGGGGTGAGGCCCACATCAGTACCAGTTTGGGGCGAGGCCCACATCAGTTTGAGGGAAATGCCCACATCAGCATCAATCTAGGGGCGAAGCCCACATCAGTACCAGTTTGGGGGCGAAGCCCACATCAGTATCAGTATAGGGGCGAGGCCAATATCAATATCAGTCTGGCCGGGTATGGCACTCTTGGGGCGAGGCCCACATCCTTATCAGTATCAGTCTGGCTGGGTATGGCACTCTGGGGGCGAGGCCCACATCCTTATCAGCATCAGTCTAGCCGGGTATGGCATTTTGGGGGCGAGGCCCACATCCTTATCAACATCAGTCTGGGCGGGTATGGCACTATAGGGGCGAGGCCCACATCCTTATCATCATCAGTCTCGCAGGGTATGACACCCTCGGGTACGTCACTCCGGGTATGGAGATACAGAATCAGTTTTGCTGGGTACAGCACTCCGGGTATGGAGACATCTGATCAATTTTGCCGGGTACGGCACTCCGGGTATGGAGACATCAGATCAATTTTGCCAGGTACGGCACTCCGGGTATGGAGACATCAGTTTAGCACGTCAGGTACGGCACTCCGGGTATGGAGATATTACTACGACGCCTTGGGTATGAGGTTTAGCACGCCAGATACGGCACTCCTGGTATGAAGATATTACTGCGACGCCTTGGGTATGAGGTTTAGCACGCCAGTTACGACACTCCGGGTATGGAGATATTACTGCAACGCCTTAGGTATGAGGTTTAGCACGCCAGGTACGACACTCCGGGTATGGAGGTATTACTGCGACGCCTTTGGTATGAGGTTTAGCATGCCAGGTACGCCACTCTGGGTATGGAGATATTACTGTAACGCCTTGGGTATGAGGTTTAGCACGCCAGGTACGACACTCCGGGTATGGAGATATTACTGCGACGCCTTGGGTATGAGGTTTAGCACGCCAGGTATGACACTTCGGGAATACCACTGCGACACTCTAGGTACGAAGACGCAATTGCGACACCTCGGGTATGAGGTTTAACATGCCAGGTACGGCACAACATCAACTCCACGCAACATATGGCAAGTCAAGTGGCAGCTGGCGAGCCAGGTAAGTGAAAATGCATTGCATAACTTTGATAGGATTGTTCAAAGTCACACCTGCACAAGTCCCATCAAAGTGGGGGGCGACTGTAGGCATTGCATTTTTGCATGTGAAACCCGATGATGAGTCTCAGTTGGAGGCACTACCTTTTTAGTTAAGGATATTGCGGGAAACGGTCTTTGGAAGGGAATCGGTATTTCGTTAGATCCTTATTCACTTGTTTAGCGTCAAGCTCGCTCGTTGGACCTCCGTTTTAAAGCACATTTAGCCTAACAAAACCCAGAACCTTTTAATCTTGGCCCAAACCCACTCACCAAACCAACATAACACCTAGCCCACCAAGAGAGGCCCACACGCCCATAGCCTCTAAATTACATCCAAATTAAATCAAATATTAATTAAATTAAATATTAACTAAATAAAATATTAATTAATTGATATACCAAATTAAAGAAGACATTAAATAAAATCATACCAAATTAAAGAAGACATTAAACAAAATCATATACTAAATTAAAAAGATGTCATGCCTAATTAAATCACTCATAACCAATTCAAATATATTGACTTCCTAATCTAAACCAATCTTGTCTCCATCAAATCCATTGCTTTCCTTCTTAGACACCAAATCAAATCCCTTCCTTGTGAGATAAGGAGAAACCCTACCCTTCTCTATATAAACAACCCCTAACCAAGACATGCACTCTCCTCACACAATTGGAATTCACGTACATACACTTACACCCTCCACACGTCCCCTGCGCAAGCAATCTACACACATGCCCTTGGCCTCAAGCCATTAGCCACATCAACGCACGCATAGTCAATCCATAAACTGCCACCCAGACCTGCATGCCACAACACCCACGCTCACGTCCCATTCACTCACGCACACATTGCCATTCACTCACGCATATACAGCCCAATACACTAACCTAATACTCACCCACTGACTATCGTTAATTCCCTACCATTGCCTTCACGCCCTGAACTACAAACAGTCCCCACACACTCAAACAATTCACGCAATTCGCCTGCCATTAAGCCGCTTACCACAAGCATAACTCCTCACGCCATAAAGCAACCTTGCACTCACGCACACACGCACAACTCTCACATAAAGCCAACTATGCCATTCATGCATGTATTATGAAATCCCATATAGTCATTCTTATCTTTGTACGCATCATAGTGAAAAACATGTTTATCCCATTGGTTGCATCATTTACCTTCGTCTTGGCTCAACGTATCGTATTACAATTCATAAATCCATGTCATGGATATCATTTGAGTATTATTTCTTGTGGTATATCAGATGGAAACCCAGACATAAATTCCGTAGCTGATTCCGAATGGATGGTAGTGCGGTCTGTACTTGGGATACAATTCCACGTACCATTTGGAGAAGTTCTCAAATGTGTGCTTGTGTGGTTAGTGTGTGTGCTTGTTTTTTTTCGTGAATATAATATGCCAATGAAGTAGTATGTTCGTTGCTACTTTGATGTACTTTCAAGCATGCAATCTTAGATGTGAAATATATGTAAATTTAGGTGTAATTTTTATCTTATACATGTGAATCTAGAAGCATGATACTCTTGGAAATAAGTGTTACTTAAACTTGATTAAATTATTACATAAATCCTTTCATTACAAGTGACATAAGTAAGGGACCATTCTGAAACCAACGGTTTGAGGTCTTCTCTTGCGAGGGGTGAGTGCGGCCTTAAATATCATTCTCTCGGTTCACACCGCGGGCTACTCCGTACTCCCAACCGGGCCGTGAGGCCGGGACAGCATACGTCGTCCACTTCCCACAGGAAGTCTGAATCAGGGTAGGTGTATATGGTCTTAACTTGAGACTTACATCGCTAATGCTTGCGACAATCAATATACTTTGGTTTTGGTCGTCCAGGGCTTTAATAGGTTCTGTGTACGCCTTTTCTGGGTATATTGAGAAGCGTAGTGTATTGGGTGTGATGTCAAGATGAAAGTATCACTCTAGTCATATGGAGATGATGGTCATGTAGGATACGGAACTAGAGAATGAATGATTAATCTGGGATTAATTACAGAGATATTTTATATGGGATAAAATATTATTTAAAGAGAGAGAACGATTAATTTGTAATTAATCGATAAAATAATATATTCGATATATTATACGAAATTGGATTTCGACGCGGAATTGAAATTAGATTTTAATTCGGGCGAACAAGTTAATTTAGAATTAATTCGTTAGCGACGTGAATATAATTTTACTAGGCATAATTATTTAATTGAATTTGATTTAATTACGTTGCAACGGAAATTCGTTACTTCGGAATTAGCGAACCCGAGCCCGAGAGTGTTTGCGGGCCCACTCGCATTTCGAATCAAGTGGGGCCCCAAGTCACATCAAGCGTCAAATCATTAGCACTTTGATTGATGTGATGTCTACTCACTTTGAGTGATATGACAACTAGTCACTTTTGAGTGATTGATGGTGGTGGTTGGATGGCTTTAATGCTTGTACCTTTTTTGACTTTGGAAATTCAAAATTTGGTATATGTTTTATTTGATTTTGGAAATCAAAAACCAACTAACACAAAAAAACTCTTCTCTCTCTCCTCTCTCTCCACTCTCTCGACCAATGGCCTTTTTCTTCTCTAAAATTTGGCAAATGCCGAGAATGACAAGAAGAAATAAGGAAGAATTTGTGGCAAATTTTTCCGAGTGCTAGCACACATTAGGAGTCTTACGAAGGTAATAGGGAAACCCACCCGTGGGCATGGAAAGCACACCTAAGCTTGGAGCTTGGCCGAGCAAATAGAGCACACAAATGGGGGCATTTCCGAGAGCACCATGGAAGGAAAGCTTGGAGATTTTTGTTGTTCATCGCATCGCAAAAGCTGATCAATGTAAGTGAGATTCCGCCATACCTCTTTGAGTATTCACACATGTTTCTTTGATTGAAATCGATATTGGGACTAACCTAGAAACCCATCAATGGTATCTTGAGCCATTTTGAGCATGAAATTGAAATTATGGTAAAATTGGGTAAAATTGATTTGAGCATGTTTGAGTGAAATTGACTGTTTAAATATGCTTAAATGATGATAACATGGTGTTATGCATGATCAATTTGATGAAATCAAATCGTTGTTTGAACATTAGATGGTCATTAATTTCAGATTAATTAATTGAATTAGATGTTAGACATTATGACCCATAGCGTCACTGTTTTGTAAATGATATTGTATTATTGTACAAAATTAACTATGTGATAATGAAATTGCCTTTTGCCGTTTTGTAAAATTATTTACTTTAATATATTAATGGCAAAAGTCCATATGATTAGTTCCGTATTGAGATGATATGAGACAGTATCAATATAAAAGGTTTAATCATTAAATATCCCTAGTCGGAGTATTATCGAGATCGGACATCGATAATGCAGAATAGACTAGTATTGCACTTGTGCGAGTTGTGATGGCACAACTGTTGGAAAAAATAACCAAGCCCCAAGATCAACAAGAACAAGCAAAATATATAAATACATGAATGAATTAATTGAAGTATGGCGGAATCATACTCACAATACTTGAAAATGGATGCTAAGATGATGCGAAATTTCCTCCCTTGTGCCAGTGAAGCTCTCGGCCAGAAGAAAAGAGGGACTCCAAGTCGAGTTTGATCCTTCCAAGCTCAAGGATTAGTTTCCCATATCACCTATGTATGATCCCTTGAAGGTGCTAGCCTTTGTTGTGATTTTGAATGCACAACTTCTTCAAATCTTGCCAAAAAAATGAAGAGAAATGGAGAGCCCAAAACTGCATGTAGTTTCGCAATGTGAGAGAGAGGAGAGTTGAATGATTTTTGTTACAAAAAATCAATTTATATTTATGCCATAATATTTATTAAATTAAAAATAAACTTATGACACAAATCATGCAATGGCTTAGAGTGTCAAACACTCAAACTCCATGCAAAACCATTGAGTGCATTGTACACTATCTCCATGCAATGCATTAGAATTAAATAATGCATAATATGACATGTGTCATGTGGGCCCCACACGTTTCCAATGAAAGTGGGCCCACGTGCACTCACGCGTTCGGGTTCGATATTTTCGAAATACCGAACTTACGTCGCGACGTTAATTAAATCGAATTTAAATAAATAATTGCGCCTAGCGAAATTATTATTTACGTCGCTAACGAATTAATTCTAAATTAACTCGTTTGCCCGAATTAAAATCTAATTTTAATTTCGCGTCGAAATCGAATTTCGATTATTATATCGAATATAATATTTTTACGATAATTCCAAATTAATCGTTCTCTCTCTATGTATAGTACTTTATCCAAGATAAAGTCTCTCCGTAATTAATCCAAGATTAATCGAGTTTGAATCATACGTCATTGGTGAATCTTCGGGAAGCGACCCAAGAGATCTCTGGATATGTTGGCAGTAAATACGGCCGTCAGATTATCTGAATACGTACGTACCAAGTACTACATTTTTACCGATTTACAAGACAAGGTTAGCCTCTAGCAAAACGCCATGCCTACCCAATTCTCCAGAAATATTCTTATTGGAATATAAGATCTATAACAGGCATAGTATACCGTAGTATAGTGTATATCGAACCAGTATCGGATGATCACATGTAAGGCCTGGGGCTGGAGATGTGTCTGCCCCGTACGATACACATATCGGACATCAAGCAACCAGTCTCTTTGAATCGGATAATCCTGACCTAGTCATATTATATCCGATGGTTGCAACCATTATAGAGTACTAGTTCTGTATCCCTCGCGATCATCATCTCCATATGTCTGAAGTGATACTTCCATCTTGACATCACACCCAATACACTACGATTCTCGATAAATCCAGAAGAGGTGTACACAGAACCCGTTAAAGCCCTGGACCACCAAAACTAAAGTTTACCGATTGTCGTAAGTACTAGCGATGCAAGTCTCAGGTTAAGATCATATGCACCTACCCTGAAGCGGACTCCCATAGACACGCATACATACTACCAATGGGATCCGCGGGGTCTATCCAGAGCGAAGCTGTTTCCGTACCATCGGTAAAACACAACCTCCTACCGCACTTGCATAAGTATCCTATACTTAAATATATGAGAACTATGCGTTGTTGCCCTCACAACATGCACAAGTGCAGTAATAGTCTATTCCGCATTATCGATGTCCAATCTCGATAATACTACGACTAGAGATATTTAATGATTAAACCTTTATGGATTGATACCGTCTCATATCATCACAATCTCGGAAACTAATCATAGGGACTCTTACCATTATATCAATGTAAATAAATTACAAAACGGTAAAAGGCAATTTCATTACTACATAGTTAATTTTGTACAATAATACAAATCATTTACAAAATAGTGACGCTATGGGTCATAACTGTCTAACAATCTCCCACTTGGCCTATAGGTTAGTCACTCAAGCATCTATACCTGAACTATGTATGTGTCGCTCAAACTTTTCCCGAGGAATTATTTTTCGTCAGCGGATCTGCAATGTTGTCTCTGATGCGATCTTTTCGATCTTCACATCGCCACGATGTATGATCTCTGAATCAGATGGAATCGTCGAAGAACATGTTTGGATCGTTGATGACACCTTGGTTCCTTAGCCTGCGCTATGGCCCCCTCATTGTCACAATACAATAAAACGGTCTCAGCTTGCTAATGGAACTACTCCTAATCCAACTAGGAATTTTCGGATCCAAACCGCTTCCTTTGCTGCTTCAGCTGCTGCAATGTACTCCGCTTCAGTTGTTGAATCGGCAACAGTATCTTGCTTGGAAGATTTCCAGCTCACTGCTCCGTTATTCAAGCAAAATATGTACCCGGTTTGTGACTTGAAGTCGTCTCTGTCGGTTTGGAAACTTGCATCGGTTATACCCAGATACCTCAAGTCTCCATCTCCATAGATTAAGAAAACATCCTTAGTTCTCTTAAGATACCTAAGGATACT